>SDVV010004894.1:0-19741 GCA_016164225.1 Gammarus roeselii | reverse complement strand
ATCGCTCATCTGCTACCAGCAACTCACCGATGCAAGCATCGCTCATCTGCTACCAGCAACTTACCGATGCAAGCATCGCTCATCTGCTACCAGCAACTCACCGATGCAAGCATCGCTCATCTGCTACCAGCAACTCACCGATGCAAGCATCGCTCATCTGCTAACCGATGCAAGCATCGCTCATCTGCTAACCACCATCTGCCACCAGGGTGAGGTCACCGGCTCTACAACATTGTGTATTTTACTGTAGGGCCTACTCCTAACTTTCGGAAAATATAAATGATGCCCAAAATAAAGGAAAGTATAAGACCTTCTTCAATGATGCACCTTCCTTTGCAAATGCATAGTTCCGAGATATATTGGTGATAAAAAATGGTACGAAATCAAAACGTATACTGTGCGGCCCACCCTGGTGATGTCCAATACCGTGCAGCTGTATTTTTTTGCTGACTACGTTACGAGCGAATTGTTGGGACCTTCCTACCCAACCTAACCTAATTTAAGAACGCGTGTTTCTAACCCTCGGGGCAAAGGTCTGTGTTTCTAACCCGCGGGCCAAAGGTGCGTGTTTCTAACCCGCGGGCCAAAGGTACATATTATTCTAGGGTACGTGTTCTAATTTGCGGGTCAAACGTACTTGCTATTAATTATATGTTGCCTACCCTACGGTACACAACAAATCTACTATAATCACGACAGGTTGCGACATTTTGTGATGAGCGAGGCGAAGGCGACCTGTTGTGTGGGACAAATTTGTAATTGGGCAAATCGGTCACTGACTCCCACTTTCAAACGCTCGCTGCGCCCTTAATAATCAACCGAAAAGGGTTCCAGTACCCTGGAAATTTCTCAAACTCAAAAATCTCAACACCAGATGGGACCGATTGCGGTAACAGAACGCCAGGGCTCCTTTGCTCAGAACACGGCTCGATCACGTCAGTGAAAGAGTGGGACCAAATTGGACGATGTATCTGTTACATTTCTAAAATTATGCATTCACTAAAAAATGAGTATGGTGAAAAGTGTCTTGGAATTGATATTTTTTGGAGCGGCTAAATTCTTCTTAGACCATGCGGCTTTGAAGGACGATGCTACAGAAGCTGAACACTTAAGAAAGAAGGGATTGAGTAATGATTGACGGCTCTTACTCGAAGGTCTTACCTTAACAGACAAAGAGCGTGTGGGAAAATTCGAATGGAAACCTGATAGAATCTAAAAACTGAGGCCTGAAAAATTTGCCGTTGACTCATTTCCAGGATTTGATTTGATTTGAACCTCATTTCCACCGGAGCCTCAACGTGCCCAGGAATTATCAGTCAAAAGGAACCTACATTATGAAGGAGCATTTGGTGGGAGCATCAAACGAATCGTATTTCTGCTCAATAGCATAGGTCACGAAAGTTCACAGCATGACTTGGAAGCGTTAATGGTTTCATTGACTTATTTGTCACAAGCGATTATTATTATAGACTACTTGTGATTGGTTTATACTTAATTACTGCATTCGCCGTTACGCTTGCTCCCACAGACATCATGTATACAAGTGATTACAAGTGTTGGTGATTATACTTGCTCTCACAGACATCATGCATACAAGTGATTACAAGTGTTGGTGATTATACTTGCTCTCACAGACATCATGCATACAAGTGATTACAAGTGTTGGTGATTATACTTGCTCTCACAGACATCATGCATACAAGTGTTTACAAGTGTTGGTGATTATACTTGCTCTCACAGGCATCATGTATACAAGTGATTACAAGTGTTGGTGATTATACTTGCTCTCACAGACATCATGCATACAAGTGTTGGTGATTATACTTGCTCTCACAGGCATCATGTATACAAGTGATTACAAGTGTTGGTGATTATACTTGCTCTCACATACATCATGTATACAAGTGATTACAAGTGTTGGTGATTATACTTGCTTTCACAGACATCATGCATACAAGTGTTTACAAGTGTTGGTGATTATACTTGCTCTCACAGACATCATGTATTCAAGTGATTACAAGTGTTGGTGTTTATACTTGCTCTCACAGACATCATGTATTCAAGTGTTTACAAGTATTGGTGATTATACTTGCTCTCACAGACATCATGTATACAAGTGCTGGTGATTATACTTGCTCTCACAGGCATCATGTATACAAGTGTTTACAAGTGTTGGTGATTATTATTGCTCTCACAGACATCATGTATACAAGTGATTACAAGTGTTGGTGATTATACTTGCTCTCACAGACATCATGTATACAAGTGTTGGTGATTATACTTGCTCTCACAGGCATCATGTATACAAATGTTTACAAGTGTTGGTGATTATTATTGCTCTCACAGACATCATGTATACAAGTGTTAACAAGTGTTGGTGATTAAACCTGCTCTCACAGGCATCATGTGGTGAGTAATGTCAACTGATGATAGTGACAGATAACGATGATGTCACAAGACAGTGCGAGAAGTAATAACTCAACACTTTTATACCCAAGGAAAGGACAAACAGAGACAGCTCATTAACTTGCTTCGTCTATGAAAAAATACTATAGGATAATCAACCTCTCCACTTGGTTGTCAATACACTGAAGGATAATCAGCCTCTTCACTTGGTTGTTGATACACTGAAGGATAATCAGCCTCTTCACTTGGTTGTTGATACACTGAAGGATAATCAGCCTCTTCACTTGGTTGTTGATACACTGAAGGATAATCAGCCTCTTCACTTGGTTGTTAATACACTGAAGGATATTCAGCCTCTTCATTTGGTTGTTGATACACTGAAAGATAAGCAACCTCTTCATTTGGTTGTTAATACACTGAAGGATAATCAACCTCTTCACTTGGTTGTTAATACACTGAAGGATAATCATCCTCTTCACTTGGTTGTTGATACACTGAAGGATAATCAGTCTCTTCACTTGATTATTTGCAGTCACTGGATTCTCGAATACAAATTTTGAACTTGGAAAAATATGGGAACGAGATGCCTATCGCGCTTTAATTCATTTGTCGTATTTCTAACGGATTCTAGGCTGAGATGTCGAATAAACGTGATAAAAATGCCGTCACAAAAACTAAATTCTTATTTTTTTCAAATATGAAAACAAATTTGCCCTGCGAACAGCTATTTTTATTATGATTGGGACTTCCAGAGACTCAAGTTGATCCAAATACTGGCAGGAGGAAGCATGAATGATGTGTTTTGATTAAGTGAGACTTGTATCATCCCTTCTCAATAATGGGATTACAGTATCAGGGCCAATACCGCACACCGTAGTCATCCCTTCACAATAATGAGATTACAGTATCAGGGCCAATACCGCATACCGTAGTCTTCCCTTCACAATAATGGGATTACAGTAGCTATGCCAATACCGCATACCGTAGTCTTCCCTTCATAATAATGGGATTACAGTATCTGAGCCAATACCGCATACCGTAGTCATCCCTTCACAATAATGGCATTACAGTATCTGAGCCAATACCGCATACCGTAGTCTTCCCTTCATAATAATGGGATTACAGTATCTGAGCCAATACGCATACCGTAGTCATCCCTTCACAATAATGGGATTACAGTATCTGAGCCAATACCGCATACCGTAGTCATCCCTTCACAATAATGGGATTACAGTATCTGAGCCAATACCGCATACCGTAGTCATCCCTTCACAATAATGGGATTACAGTATCTGAGCCAATACCGCATACCGTAGTCATCCCTTCACAATAATGGGATTACAGTATCTGAGCCAATACCGCATACCGTAGTCATCCCTTCACAATAATGGGATTACAGTATCTGAGCCAATACCGCATACCGTAGTCATCCCTTCACAATAATGGGATTACAGTATCTGAGCCAATACCGCATACCGTAGTCATCCCTTCACAATAATGGGATTACAGTATCTGAGCCAATACCGCATACCGTAGTCATCCCTTCACAGTAATGGGATTACAGTATCTGAGCCAATACCGCATACCGTAGTCATCCCTTCACAATAATGGGATTACAGTATCGGAGCCAATACCGCATACCGTAGTCATCCCTTCACAATAATGGGATTACAGTATCTGAGCCAATACCGCATACCGTAGTCATCCCTTCTCAATAATGGGATTACAGTATCAGGGCCAATGCCGCATACCGTAGTTCTCGCTCTGTTCCACAGCTGCTCACCCCAAAAAAAATTATTGCAAAGTTACATGCCAACAGTTCTCTGTTACACAACTGCTCACCCCATTAATATATTTTTCAAATCTACTCATCCGTAGTTTTCTGTTCCACAGCTGCTCACCTAATAAATATCTATTTTAAAGTTACTCGTCCATAGATCCATGTTCCAATTTGCATACCCAATAAATGTCTATTTAAAAATACTCTCCTTATTTGTCTAATCTAACCTCATCCCGCTTTTATTCCTTGTTTCGCAGTTATTCAAATACCCTACAATTGTCAGTTCCCTAGCACCATAGCACCTTCTACGTAAAGCCGAACAAATCGTCCTCTTAAGAGAATGTGCAGATCGTCGGTGCTGGGGACACGAGGCCCTGTACGGTGCAGGGGGCATGCGGGACTGTGGGGTGCTGGGGACACGAGGCACTGTGGGGTGCTGGGGACACGAGGGACTGTGGGGTGCTGTGAACGCGAAGGACTGTGGGGTGCTGGGGACACGAGGCCCTGTAGGCTGCTGGGAACACGAGGGACTGTGGGGCGCTGTGAAAGCGAAGGACTGTGGGGTGCTGGGGACACGAGGCCCTATGGGGTGCAGGGGACTGTGAGTAGCTGAGGACACAGAGGACTGTATAGTAGGAGGAATGTCCAGTGAAAGCCTTCTTCAGACATTTTACAGTCAGTGGGTTAGTTCTGGGAATGGAAAGGTAGTGTTGGTGAATTGGACATCCATATGTAACAGTCTATGTGGTGTATATTTTTTTCTATTTAGGAAGCCATATGTTTGCAAGACATGTTCCCGGAATGTTGCTCACATGAAAACCATGGATATAATTTGTGTTGTCAAGATAAAATGACGTCACTCGAATGGATGTTGAAGACACCATATGATTGTTTTTACAGAAGTTTACCATACCAAGTTCATAACGACTGCAAACGATTTTTTTTTTCATGCGAATAAACTTCCTAAAGTACGACGGAATTTTTTCAGAAAATTCAAGTAATGGTAATACCGAGGGAGAAACGAACAGCAATGGATATATAATAACGATTAGGTGATACCTCTGTGCAAACTGTATTCCAGAAGGAATTTTTGTTTCAGTCGAATAGGCATTCAATTCGAACAGGTTCGTTCCTCAGGCATTAACCCCAAGAAAGGTACGAATGGACAGCAGCTCCAACACCTACGTAGGTATGTTTATAAAGACATCAATGATTAGGAGATACGTAAATGGAATGTTACATAAAATAAACTATATCCTAACTAAATCACTAAATGTATTTTATACGCTAAATAATTGTATTTAAATTGCCCTTAATTTTTGAATGGCAGCAATACTTTTCAGAAAATATTTGTTTCGCACTCTTATCGTAGCTGACTGTAATATTTCTGTCAAATGCACATCACTCCGAAATACCTGGAACGTCAGGAATAAATAACCAGACATAGTTTTTGAAACTAAACCACTTACGATGGGTATCTGAAGATATTTTATAAAATAGTTTTGAAGGTTCTATTGACGTATCTATCTACTAAGTCTAATATACTACACGGTAACAGAGGTAATCGAAACTAACTACAGAAACATGACTAGAATTTGTGATATTTTTTGTTGGCTTAGTCTGCCCAGTCATGGCGGAGAATAGTTAAGCTGAATTAATTAGTTGCAATTGAAAAAAAAACGATTCTACGAATAGTTTGAACGATTTTTAGTGCGGAAATTCAGGGCACATTGCAGGGAGAACCTGCACATCCTCAAACTTGCTCGCATTGATTTGTGCAAGCACCACCTCTTCGCATATTTGTATTGATTTCTGTCAGCACCTCCTCACAGCATATTTGCATTGATTTGCGCAAGCACCACCTCATCGCATATTTGTGTAATAGCGACGTAAAGATTTCAAAGAAGATCACTTTTATTGGAAAAAATATCTAATTTTATTCCTTTGGCGAGGAAGTACTCTTCCATCTGGACGACACTGTCAGATTTGGCTCGAGGAGTTCCGCGTTCTTGCAAGATGTCGTTCCCGACTTGGTGTAGCGTAGAGCTCACGCCCATCAGGTCTAGGCTCTCGTCCTTTGGTTTATCTCTTCTCCCTTTCCCGACAACAACTGTTGATGATGCAAGTTTAGGCGAAGATTCGTTCAGTGAAACATCTATCATTAAATCCCTCAAATCTGGCCTTAATTTATGGTCGGTTTCACTCGACTGAGAAGCGTTGATCTCAATCGGTGTAGCTTGCTCGGAGGCTCTCGCGGTGGTGTTATGTTTGATTTTTAATTTTGATTTGTGAGCCAATTTTGAACTGGACCTTCTCTTGTTCCTAACGGATTGTGTCCTTTCGAAACGTGGATTTGGCTCCACTTCATCTTTGATTGACATCGGCTTCTTCTTATCAATAGCTTGCTTTTCAGTTACGCATAGTATCACAGGATCTTTGCTACTTCTAGAAATGTCTTCCTTAAAATGTAAATCAGTTGACGAGGAGGAGCTGAGAGGACCATCAGAAGATGGGAAGCTCTTCAATAGGTCCCCAACCTCGGTGTGCTGCAGATTGTCAGTACCATCTGAAGGGTCGTCCTTCTGGTGTTGAGCTTCCTTATTTCCTATGCTGATAATTATTGTCTTGAGTTCTCCACTACCAGGAGCCTCCAGGGAAGGCGCTCCACTCAGGGAACTCTCCTGAATTCGAGAGTAGGGGAGAGAACTTTTTCTTCTTCGGACTATCCTGGACTTCAACGGTAAACAAACCATGTTTTCGTTGCTATTGTAGTTCTCTACCAATTCGAAATTATTGACAGTGTCAGAGGAGAGGGATTTTCGATCGTAGGACACGTTGTCACTACTGGAAGCCGTGTCTGCATGTTCATGCGTGTACTTTTCTCCCGGAATACTCAAAGAAGACGTGTATTTCAAACCGCTAAGTTTGCATTGGCCAGACGAAGATTCATCATCAAAACTGAATGGCGTCGTGTTGGTGCATAAAAGAGTATGGATACCTATTGCAGTGAACGGTTTTTTAGGACTCAAGGGAGAGTATTTGCTTTCTCGGTCACAATGGGAAATTTCATCGTCACTGAAAGGTTCAATTTTTTGTTTTCTCTGTCTATGAGATGCTAACTTCTTGGTAATTCCAACATTTTGACTATTTGTGAATGTAATTTGTTTAATATTGTCCTTCGTAGAAAATGTAGGAGAACCTCTATAATATTCCAACATCTCAGTTGGAGTTTTATTTATAACCCCTCCATTAAATAGTTTTTCCTTTGATTTACTGCCCGTTGTGGCTTTTTCCAAAGTTATGGTTGACCCATTAGGCTCCAAAACTTGGCGTAGAGCTATAACATCTTTGATTGATGGATCCTCCTGTGCGTTGTGACTAACTACCCCGTTTTTGATAATATCAGGAGGTCTAATCATCTCCATGACATTGAGTTTGGGCTCGAGTGGCCTATGGTAAACATCGTTGCTCTTTCTTTCATTACTCGCTCTTGCAGCCCCCTCTATCCCTTCGCTTGGAGCTGATGTCTCCACTGCCGGAGATTGCATCTGGCCTGAGCCTGGCTTCTTCTCTCCTCTGATAAGCTGGACCGTGTCTGCCGTGGTTGAGGCATCGCTTGGAAGGAGACACAAGACACCGTGGCCGGATTTCCTAGACTCTTCAATCTCTCCTCGAGGATGCAGGTAGCTGGCACTCTTCACCGTCCTGAGGGAAGAGGCCGTGTCAGGGCTGGGAGGGGCGCGGGCAGGTTCTTCCCCGCCAATCACTAGGTACTCGCGGACTATCTCTGTTCGCCGCCGATAGTCTTCGGCTGTGACCCCTTCCGACGCTCGCGCTTCCAGCCTTTTTTTCTCGGCCTTTGCTGCTTCCATCTGAGTGCAAATGAATGATGTTAATGACATTCATTCATTAGTTATAGTCGAAAGATCTTAGTAGAATATTGTCATCAGTTTTGTTTACTACGGTCGACACAGCATAAAATAGGCCCAGTTTAATTAGTTAAACCGTATATTTGTAGCTACAATTTCCCGAGTAATGAGTGGGTTTCATTCCCGATTCAAAGGCATGGTAACATAAACGTCATATAGTCATGATTCATACTTTTGAATGATAACCACATGTTGCGGTAACACTGAAGGAGAAATGGTTGTGAATGGTGTAAGGATGAGGTGCTAGGAATGTATGAGCTTTTGGAGAGTGGTTGCAGGCGAGGTCGGTGATGGCCTGTGACAATCAGGAGAAGAGAAGAGAAAAAAAGATGAGACGTGTGATAAGGAGAGCAAAGACGGGTTGTGCGAAAATGTTTATGAAAACAAGTAGATGTTCTGGAAAGACTTGGAGAGGGCGAGGAAAGGGGGACGAGGAATGATACGGTGAATGATGTAAAAGGGCAGTTGTTGTCGGAAAGTGGTGATGTACGGAAGAGGTGGGCTGAGTATTTTGAGCAGCTGTTAAATGTTGAGGATGCCAATGAGGCTGTCATTGTTGCTGCGGGTGGTGGTACACGGATGATGGTTTCCGGGACAAGAATTGTTCTTGGCGTTACTAAGGAAAAGATACAAGGGCAGTAGAGGTGATGAAAGCAGGGAGTGCCTAAAGAAGGATAAATTAATGGTGATCGAATGGCTTATGAAGCAACTAGATCTGTGTTTTGTGTCGAGCCTGGTGTAGATAGTGACGCAGGGCATGCATTGCTTCACTAAATGAGGGCATGGAGAGGAAACACGACAGCAGCAACTGAAGAGGTAGCAGTTTGCTGTGTCTGGTGGGTGAATCGCTTTAGGAGTGGTAGAAGGCGTTAGGAGTACTATACAGGGCGTTCAAATTGTCAATTCCCATGAAGACAAGTCTGTGAGAAGTACCTTGCTAAGAGAAGGACATATTCTGAGCTATAATGCATCTGGAAAAGGTCTTCGACAAGGCCGACAGGGATGTGTTATGGAGGGGTATTGCGTGTGTATGAAGTGGGCGGAAATTTCTTAAGAGCGGTCCAGAATGTCAATGTTGGCAGCAGAGTATGTGTCAGAGTAGGGAGCGAGGAAAGCGCTTGATTGCCAGTGAAAGTGTGACCGAGACAAGGTTTCGTTAAGTCTTCCTGACTGTTCAATCTCTACTTGGATGGAGTGGTCAGGGCAGTTAACGCGAGTCTATTGGGTCATGGTTTATAGGTCGTAGAGGGCAAATGGGCTAAGTGTCGGAAATTTCATTTTAATTATAAGTCGAAGAGGAAGATAGGAAGCACCTGCGAGGTCATCCAGCCATGGGTGAGGGAAAAGAACTCCCTTCCCTCAGCTGGGTCTAGAGCGCTCTCCCTCACAGCCCGGGCTACGCGTCGCCTCAACCGGGGGATGAGGGGGTCAAGTAGCTCATCCGTGGTCTGCACCCCAGCTGTGCAGACTTCTCGGGACCAGGGGGGGCAGCAGGATCCATCCCCGGCTGAGGGATAGACGAGTAGGCTGGTTAGGATCTACCGTATATTGACTAATAGATCGAGTGTTAGAGGATTTTAATATACCATCTCTGGCAAACGGGAACAAGGAAGGTCAGAAGTTTAAAATATAAAAAACTTTGATAAGGACACTGGAATCGTTGTGTTGAGAATGACGGGAGGTGGGGAGAGGTGCTCATTGATATGGCGAGTGGATAGTGAGGAGGTTTGCATCGGTTTATTCAATTAACTCTAGGTATGGTCGAGGGATTAAGTGTACTCGCTACTCTCTACAACTATTAAAATAACGCATAGTAAAATGATGTTCACATGACTAGATTATATTATTGTGTCAGGGCTATTCACTTGACAAATAATCCAAGTATTTACTACTTTTGCGTAGAGAAGCCAATTCATTAGACCGGTCATGCAAGTATCCCCGCAAGCCGTGAAACCGTTAGCCCAGCACCCTCCGCTGCTAGGGTTGTGCTCAAGAGAAACCGTTAGCCAAGCACGCCCTGCTGCTAGGGTTGTGCTCAAGGGAAACCGTTAGCCCAGCACGCTCCGCTGCTAGGGTTGTGCTCAAGGGAAACCGTTAGCCAAGCACGCCCTGCTGCTAGGGTTGTGCTCAGGGGAAACCGTTAGCCCAGCACGCTCCGCTGCTAGGGTTGTGCTCAAGGGAAACCGTTAGCCCAGCACGCTCCGCTGCTATGGTTGTGCTCAAAGGAAACCGTTAGCCCAGCTTGCTCCGCTGCTAGGGTTGTGCTCAAGGCTGGACACGAAGCATGCACAAGTACAGCCTTCTCACCCCGTGACTAACCGTGCAACTGCCACTCATTGGCAGCACTGACCCATACAGTGCTTGAAACGCTAGGCAGACCCCCGCCCTCACAACTGACTGCGAGCACGGTAAGCTAGCTTTAGTGTTCTGTGCCAGGAAAACACGAAACTAACACTCGCTGCAGGAGTAAGTACCTGTTACACCCATGTGACGGGGGTTAGATTTCTGCTACCATAACTCTTGACGTGGCGTAAGAGGCGATAAATAGGGCGAGCGAAGGGGCCAAGAATCCACCATCCTTATATTTCTGTTTCGAAGACGGCAAGGCGAGCGGGGAGAGGAGAGGCTCACGCATTTGCAAACTCTATTGTTAGGGTCGCAGCCTATGCGTTGTTGTAGTACGAATGAAGCAAAGAGGATAGAGATTGGTAAGACGTGTGTGATGGAGAAGTTTGATAGTTGGCACTGAGTGGCACAAAGTTGAAAGATACGAGCGAATGAGAGTTTGGCGCGGTAGGTGGAATGAATTCGGGCGTGGAGGAAGGCTGGGCGCGAGAAGGCCGGTGTTGTTATTGAGTGATCGTTTGGCTGGTAGCGTTACCGAGTGGCAAGAGGTGTCCTCTAAACTCATGTGTTTAGAAGTGTAGGAAGGCAGCATCAGGATATTTGGACTGAACTAGGTTGCTTTATGATAGTAATTGCTTCTCTTGCCGTGGTGAGATTAGCCATAACCAAGCCCAATCATCACATCCTGGCGGTCCCTACCCAGTCCTCTACATCCAAATTATCCGAGCCACCCAAACCACCAACTAAGACGTTTGTGTCCTTTGTCCTCTGCCAAGAAGTACCAGATGAATCTTTACAGCGTGGCTTAGATCAACGAAACAATTCGCTGAGGTCGTGGCTATGCTATCCTTCGCTGAAAATCTTCTCCAATGCAAGACTCTTCAACACTTGCCAATGGACATTGGAGATGGCGGAGAGTCTACCCTGAAAGCACACAGAGCTAAGTGGCACAAGAAATTCCGACTAAAATTTGACAAAAAATCGTTTGTTGAGGAAAGTCAGAGAGAATTAACTGTCGGACGACAACAAAGTACATCTACTCTTCACTCGCGACCTGCTCGCAGCCATCCACTGTACAGAGCCAAATTGTTCCTTCTGCAACGAGCCAGCTGGTTCTGTGAGCTTACATAAAGCATCAACTTACAACATTAACACAAATTTGCGCAGGTGTGCCCTTGAGGTCGAGGACACGGCTTTGCTGGTTGCACTTGCAGCAGGAAACATGATTGTTATTGAGGCCAAACACCATCACGACTGTCTGCGGTCACTACAACAGAGCCAGGAGGGCTGCATCCGAATGCAGTAATGGAGATGATTTTCGGCTGCATTGCATCGTCTTTGCTGAGCTTGTGGCATATTAGAACACACGAACAGTGATGACGACGGTGCTCTTGTCTTCGAACTGAGACATGGCGCAGCTCAACAAGATCAGACTGTAACAGGTCGGTCTCGCCGATAGAGTAACTGATTCACACCGCAAAACTTAAAAACAGACTGCTTTCTGCGCTTTCCAGGCTGAAGGCCCGTTTACAGGAAAGAGACACACTTCTAAGGCCCGACAAGGATATTGAACCAGCTCTCTTTATGGCCTGTTATCATGACAGCGATGCCATGCACTAATGCGAGCAGCCGTTGTGGTGCGCAAAGAGATTTTTGAGTAAAGTTTTTTGTTTAGATTGGTCGTTTCAGGCAAACTGCCAGCTGGAGGCTGTGTTAACATTCCTCTTGGATCTAGTAAACGTGATACTCAAAGGAACAACTATCAAGTCTCAGACTCAGCTGGTCCACACAACCGCTACAGAACCTGCTATATCTATATACCAATTGACGCCATTCAATAGCGTGAAGCATACACGAAAAGTTGGTTCATCAAAGTCAGCACGTCACAGCCTCAACCAAAAAACTCTACTCTTTCTCTACCTTACTCGCAAGATCCATGCAGTTACACGAAGTAAATTACTGTTTGATGCACTGTTCAATTTGAAATAGTGTCTCCAATGACATGCTGTTGCAAAACCCATTGGACATTGCCAATGGCGTCTGCCCCACACCGTACGGTGGAAGATGAGGTGTGCCCACCAAAGTGGCGTCAGGGACTGTTCACGACCAAAGTGGCGTCAGGGACTGTTCACGACCAAAGTGGCGTCAGGGACTGTTCACGACCAAAGTGGCGTCAGGGACTGCTCACGACCAAAGTGGCGTCAGGGACTGTTCACGACCAAAGTGGCGTCAGGGACTGTTCACGACCAAAGTGGCGTCAGGGACTGTTCACGACCAAAGTGGCGTCAGGGACTGTTCACGACCACAGCTGTTGATGACTTCTACCACAATCCTAGTTGAGCACAGCTTAAGATTCCTTCCACGGCAACGGAATCTCGCTTATCCAATGAGTGAGGTCAGTGAAGGATCAATGCCGCTCTTGAAGCGACTTGTGGTGCTGCTTTACGAACGAACCAGTGAGGGCATGGAAGTTAATGAAAGCTCTTCACACAAAAGTCTAGAACTCTAGCAAACTTTCCTCCAACGAAGGCAGCACTCAAGCAACACAGCAAGCGCACTTGCTACCAGGCCATCTGTTGAAACGAAGCGTTGGTAATGAATCCAAAAATGTCAGGCCCATCTGACTGAGGCTGAACCAAGGAAAAAAATGGGTGGCAACCTCTTCGGATCACTCTCCCAGAAGCATCAAAGTCATGCGTTGAATTGATTCACAGTCTCTGCAAGAAAGAATGTTCTGGACGCTGTAAGTGTGTCAAAGCTGCACTCAAGTGCGCTGCATTATTTCTCATAACATTTTCGAACTTGTGGATATTGTTAATTTAAGTATTCAACCTTTTAAATGTAATTATAACTTGGCCTTGACTTGAATGCATTTATTTTATTTTCAGTGATCTCTTAATTACACCAAATGAACGGGAATTCCCGATATTAGTTGTAATTGACACCTTAATGTATTTCTACGCAATTTGTTTGACAAATTCAGCAAGTTTAAAAATCAAACCCCGTGGACTGGCGACCATCTTTGATTTAACCTCTCATAGTCCTCAGAGGTTAGATCTGACTTCTCTCCTCAACACAAAGTAAACATGATGGTATTTACTAACTATATTCGACATTTCATGCCTCACTTACTAAGTGCACAATTCTTCTGATATGAGAGCTTATTCGCTGGACTAGAAAGCCCACAATCCACGATGTCGATTTAAGATCGCCTTAGTTTCATTCCTCATTAAACCAATTCTGACCGGTGTCATTGCTGGCTACCGTTCTACAACGTGTCGATACCAATGCCGGGCAATGCCGAACACATTTTACCTGTTCGGCTTAAAATACGACTGGATGCTATTCACCGGCGATTCTATTAGAATATGACCAGTCGTGACGAAAACCGTTTCGATTGTATCGCCGTTTACAACTTCCTATGCAAGTTTATTCCATTACTTGACAACTCTAAGGGTGAAGAAATTGCACGTGATGTCGAGTGTGAATCACTTACCAACGGTTTTGTATCTATTATTTCTGGTCCCTTCGTTCGAATCTAGAGTGAAAAGGCTCGCTCGGTCGACGGTTTCCTTGCTCTTCATAATCTTTTACACTTCTATCATGTCGGTGAAAGTTAAGTTAGGTATAGAAAAATTTGCGTTGTGAGTGCTTACGGACCAGCAGCGAGAGGAGTGGGGAGGACCGGGAGTAATTTTGAATTAACCTGATTGAGATTTGGAGGTATATATGATGTTTACAAGTGTTTACAAGTGTAGGAAGACATCAACAGGCCTGTTGGTCCAAACTAGGTTGCCATTTGATAGCAAGAGGATTAATTCTGAAGTAGAACGTCTAAGAGAGCATCATGTCTCATTTCTGTTTTATAAAACGGTAAGAAGAGGAACGGTTCAGTTATTTATCGAAGATTTCAGGAGAAACTTATCGAGATACAAGAGTTGGAGATGTTTTGGTGAAGAATGTGGTAGGGAGGTACGGCCTTCCTGGTAGATATGATAGTAGAGAGAACCTGATAGGTTCATGAATGGAGCGGGAACTGGTGGTGGAAATTTGCTCGTATAAGAAGCGAGGTATTCACTAGTACACATGAGTAAAGATGACTCATTGTGCAGTGGTGAAGAGAACGCTGATTGATGGCTTTTGTGTTCATTTCGATGCAAGTGGTGGGGGCCTGTTGTACCTGCGGTTGCTGAGAGGGACACGTGGAGGGACAGCTGACCATCTACTGCTGGGAAGATTAGGAGTGGAACAGAAGTGGAAGGGGAACAAAATAGTGGGAGAAAAAAAAGAGGCAGTGAAGGTGCATGAAGTGAATAGAGCAAGCAGAGCTGAGGAGTTCCAGCAGGCGTGACAGAAGGAGTATGGCAGTATGAGAGAACAAGACCTGGGTAATGTTGAGAAAGAATGAGAGACGTTCAGAGATGCGTTGTTGAGATGTGTGTTAAATGGGTGTGGTGTGCGACGTGTGGGTGGGTGTAGGAGGAAGGGTTGCGAGTCATGGAACGATGAGGTTAAACTGGCGACTGCGCAGAAGAAAAGAGTCTTTGAGGATTGGCTGCAAGTGAGGTCGGTGGTGGCCTATAACAACTATAGAGAGGAGAAAAAAGCGTGGCGAAGAGAGCAATGAGGGACGCTGGTGCTAGGTGGAGTAAATAGTTGTGCCAGAATTTTAAGGAGATTTGAGAACAAAAATATATTCTTCGAAAAGATAAAATAGTTAGGAAGGAGGATACCGGGATAGGAGAGGTGAGGAAAGATGAAAACGGCCCGTTGTTGTTGGGTAGTGGTGGTGTACAGAAGAGGTGGGCTGAGTATTTGATGAGTTGATGAAAGATTACGACGTTAGAGAGGCTGATTTTGTTGCTGTGGGTGGTAATGTACGGATGCCGGTTTTGAGAACGTAACGTATTGCTAACGTTGCTAAGGAAGAGGTGCAGGAAGCGGTAGAGGGGATAAGCAGGAAAAGGCCCTGGTTTACACGGCAGTGCGGCTGAGTGCCCCCGAAGAGGACTACAGTAACGATTATCAAATGGCGGGAAGGCTACTGAAACTGTTTTCTGTGTCGGGCGTGGTGTCGATTAAAGGGCGCAGTGTTGGCATTGTTCCGCTCTATAAAAGGCAAAAGGGGATAAAAAACTAAATGTTGCAGCACGAGAAGTATTGGCTTGTCAAGCGTTGTCGAAGTTGTACGAAAAAGTGCTAATCCAGAGAATTAGCGGCAGTATGGATGGTGAGACTGGCGAGGAACAGCGTGGCGTTAAGAGTGATCGAGGGTGTGCCGAACAGATTTTTGCCGTGAGACAAGTTTGTGAGAAATATATTGCGAACGGGAAGGATGTGATCGAGATCCTCATGGATGGGGTCGACAGGGAGGTGCTGTGTTAAGTGCTGCGTTTGTGTTACGTGGGGCGGAAATGTGTTGCAAGAGATTCAGATTTTCTTCGTTGGCAGCAGAACATGTGTCAGAGTTGGAGCGAGGTGAGAGCTTGATTCACAGTGAGGGTGGAACTTTGGCAAAGTTGCGCTATATCTCCCTGGCGGTTCAATCTCGACATGGATGGAGTGGTCAGTGGGTGACTGTGAGAGCAATAAGGCGGGCTAGGAGCTGTTAAAAGCAAATGAGCGAAGTTGGCAGATGAGACAGTTACTTTTTGAGGATCAAACGGCATTGGTGAGGAAGTTAGACGACAGAAGCGATCAAGTGTTCTGAGATGATTCGAGCACATGGTGAGGATGGATGATGGGAGATTGGGGAAAAGGGTAATGAAAGAGGAAGTGAGTTTACGAAGGCCTAGAGGTAGACCGAAGTTTGGGTGGTTGGGTAGCGTGAAGCTGGTGTTACGATGGAAAGACACGTGAATTGAGGAGGTAGCAAGAGAGCGTGCAGTGGAAATTTGTGAGAGGAAAATGGTTGTCAATGGATGAGTTTTGACGCTGCTCTGATATGTTTTCTAGCCAATTTCGTCTTGCTGAGTAACGGGATGGCCGTGGGTAGGGGGACGCCCGGTAACTACGATGCAGCAGGGTTAAACCAGTTTCACTGTCGAGCTCTGATGCTGACACTGATCTCAGACCTCATTCTTGACTCAAAGTGTGTGTTACAAGCTAAGTTTGCTCGCGTGTAAGTGTGTGAGAGGAGTGTGAGGTGCGCTTTGCCGTTGACCACTCCCTTTTTTGGGCGTTTCGGCCTTGTGATGGTATCTATTTGATACTCACTACCAACCAGCCTGATTTGTCTGCAACTTGAGTCACTTGAAGAAAGCATCGATTACCTCTAGTGTATTCGGACCCATCTATTTATATTTTGGCTATGGTAATCTGCCCAACCACCTGCGACCGTGACCAGACCCCGATGATTTTAAAGTTCTCCGTTCACATGCGCAAGCAGCTTAGGCGTGCTCGTGTCGTTACAGTTTGAGTTGTTGCCACTCTGTGAAGTGTTGATACTAAGGCGTTGACGTTAGAGCGTTGTCAACCAGCAAAATGTTAGCTCTAAGGTTCGAAACTCACTAAGGTCCAGCTGGGAGCCGTAGGCCCTCTGGAGCATCATTTCCCTGGCCTGGATGGTGGAATGAGCCGCACTGCCACTCGCCTCGCTCCACAGGCTGCTGGGGAGGAGGAATAGTCGGTGAGGGGAGGGGAAGAAGGCGCATGTTGGTAGGCAAGGGAGGTGATGGAGTTAATCTCCAACATACTCTCCGTTCGCTGAGGGCATTTTCTACGAAATATTCATTTATTTCGGGCAAATTAATTCCGTCATTTAGAAGTTTTCATGTATATACCTCGTAATACTTCATGGGTGTAAGGTAATTATGTTACATATTATTTTCTGCCACATATTAAATATATCATTCAAACGACGAAAAAACGCTTTTCATGAAAAACATAGCATAGTAATTTAATTCCATAAAGATAAATTACAGGATAGGAGCTGGTGAGAAAAAACTGACCTGAGCTCTCTTTTTAGGCCGGGCTTTGGTGTGGGGGTTTGATGGGGGTGAGGTTTGGCCGCTATGGTGGGAGATGGGGGGAGGTGGAGAGCCGTCTTGAGGCGAGTCATTATTGGCTGACGAAGGGAGTGACCCGCCCCCATGAGAGCGGCCACGCCCATGAAGCTCCTTCCGGTGGAAGAACAGATTAGTAGAGGGTTTAATCCGGAAATCACTTAATAATGCACACGTCGCCGTCTCCTACAGTTCGGTCGGGCAGTTCTCTAATGGAGACAGCAGTGGCTGCGGAACGATACAAAAATCTCGTACCTCTAATAACTCCATGACAGTGCTGTGATCAGGTGTTCAGTTGCCATCAATAGTACGCACGTCAGTTTCCATCATCTCTGAAGGCAGCTCAATACCCGTAGATGTAAACATGCTTTTGCAGGCGTGGATTCCAGATTTGAAGAATATAAATAATCCCTTAATTCAGATGCTCTTTTAGGAGCTTCATCATAATTGGTGACTCGGACACATTGAGCTCAGCGGTCGACGATTCGTCTCTGGCTTTTCCTTGTCTCTTTGCCATGAGGGAAATGCGGCTGGTCAGATGGACCGGAGACTTGAGCTGTATACTTATAAAGTTATTGCACCGCTGTCCACAAGATGGCAACATTGCCTTGCTGTTGGGAGGGCTAATTTCTATGCCGCATCACTCAAGCCTTCAAATGCTTAAAAAAATCGTACTAAAAAAATAAAATCTCCTTGACATCTTCTGAACAATATTTCAAACAAGGTTATTTCTTTCGTAGGCACCCTCCACCTCGACAAGCATTGTTGCTATCTAGCGGTCGGCAGAGAAATAACTCAACAGAGTCCTAAGTTCAGTATGTCCTGCAGGTGTCCTACAGATAGCCGATATACAAAGCAGTATATATTACTCAAGTTAGCAGCGAGCTCTACGGCATCGCAGAGGGATCAAAATACATGAGACATCGTAGCGATTAGGTTAGATTAGAGTGACGAGGCTTTCTAGCGCGCTGGAGTCATCGTCCTTCGGGCGCCGAATGTCAAACCAGCCAACAGTTCTGCATAGAGTTAGTCTTTGTTTTTCTTCTTTTTCAATGTTCGAGTTAAGGCTTACTACTGCACAAAGTCAAAGTCCTTTACGTCGCGAACGTCTATGGTATGTACGGGTGCCACAGGAGGTACAGGAACTCCTAAAGTGCTGAGGCCATATGGTCCCAGCACTCCCTGGATGGCAGTAAGGAGGAATAACACACTACCTACCCTGCTTCAGAGCCCCAAGGATCCGCAGTAGTCCTTAAGGTGCGGGCTACGCGCTCTAACACCTGCTGAGGAGGAAGATGAAGAAGGTACAGAAAACGGGGATCCCATGCATGAGATCTACACTAAGTGTAGGGAATTTCACGCATGAGAACAGCACCCACGACCATCCCGACCATCCCGACAGCGGGATGCCAATGGCGGGAAAGTACATCAGAGCAGCGTCAAAATCAACCATTCCCAACCATTCTCCACTCACGCCTGTTCATTGCACGCTCTATCGCCACCTCCACATTCATATCTCTCCTTCCCAACGGCTGCTTCACACCATCTATCCACCCAAACTTCGGTCTACCTCTAGGCCTGAGACCACTCGCCTCCGCATTCATCACCTTTTTCACCAATATTCCTTCATCTATCCTCTCCATGTGCCCGAACCATCTCAGCACACGCGAATCCAGTCTGTCCTCCAATTTCTGCACCATCCCTGTTCTGATTCGAACCATGTCGTTGGTGATTCGGTCTCTCAGCGTTACTCCAGCCATGCTCCTCAGACAGTTCATCTCGAAAACATTCAACCTTCTTCTCTCCTCTGCTCTCACCCCCCAAGCCTCAGCTCCGTAGAACACAGTTGGGACGACAACACCCTCATACAGTTTTCTCTTTGCTTCCATTCCCAACGCCCTACAGCTCATTACACACTTTAGAGCACCCAACACTTTACATCCCTCCTTTACTCGCGCCTTCACTTCAGTTTCCACTAGTTCAGTTATCTCCACATGGGAGCCCAGATTCTTAAAACACTGAACTTCCTCCAAGAGCTCTCCATTTAGGGTGACACTAATTTTGCTCGCATCGACAGTCCTCGAGCATCTCATTAATTTACTCATACCCACGTTCACTCGAAACTTCCTCCTCTCACACACTCTACCAAACTCAGTCACTAGCCTACATAGCTTCTCCTCTGAATCCGCAACCAGGGCCGTATCATCAGCAAATAGCAACTGGCTCAACTGCCAACTCCACCCATTCGCTTCCAATAGTTCCAAACCACGACCCAG
>SDVV010004893.1:0-19743 GCA_016164225.1 Gammarus roeselii | reverse complement strand
ATACATATATATTTCGCTTTGCTTGTTACAAGTTCAAAACGTTTATGTAAGCTTACCGCATATGTCAGTGAGTATTGCGGGTGTTTAAGGGTTAGCAAGTTTTATGTATGGTTTTACTGTTAGAATAATTTTTTTTGTTGTAATGTTGGATGTGTTGCTCCTACCATTTTCGTCTATTATAACGAATATTGAATAAATCCACTCCAACATTTTTACAACAGATCTGTGATGTACGGTCTGCAGTCAACAAGATCTAGGATATAAACCATGTCTAAGGTACATATTTAGCGAAATTTATATATATGTACGACAACATAAATCAAATATCAATGAATGCAAAAAGAGTTACCATACACTGTCAGATGCATTAACACCTAACCTAACCTATTCTAACTAATAGTTAAGTAGTTTCATTCAAGTTTAATTTTTTTATGTATGGTATTGATTTGTATGAATCTCTCCACTAGTCCTGTATGTTTAACATATTATTAGCAGTTTGAATACACTTCTCGAATTTTGATCCAGAAAATGTCCTTTTTGCAGATGTTTAGGCTACAGAATTTTATCGATATCGCCATTACATGATTGGATGAGACTCACCATGTTGGTTTCAAAGGAACAAATTAACTTCATTCGTTGCGAGTTTTTTTAATGTGTATCAGTTATACGCGATGTTAGGATCAAAGCTCTGGTCAATCTGAGCCAACCTAACCATAATTTATGAAAAAAAAATCATTCAAGTTGGATGGTTATGTATTTTATTTAGTCATTATTACCGGATCACTAACGACGTGGTTCGAATCAGAACAGGGAAGGTGAAGAAGTTGGAGAACAGAGTGGATTCGCGTGTACTGAGATGGTTCGGGCACATGGAGAGGATGGATGAAGGGAGATTGGTGGAAAGGGTGATGAATGCGGATGCGAGTGGTCGCAGGCCTAGAGGTAGACCGAAGTTTGGGTGGATGGATGGTCTGACGCAGGCGTTGGGAAGGAGAAACATGAATGTGGAGGTGGCGAGAGAGCGTGCAATGAACAGGCGTGAGTGGAAAATGGTTGTGAATGGTTGATTTTGACGCTGCTCTGATGTGCTTTCCCGCCCTTGGCATCCCGCTGTCGGGACGGTCGTGGGTGGGGGGGGGAAGCGGTCATTATGATGCGGCGGGGGTAAGCCAGTGAAAACTGTCGGGCCCTGCTGCTGACGACGGTTCTTTGGACTGCACGCGGGACCCAGAGTGTAAGTTGAGGGGCTACCGGCCGGACTCTTTTGCACAAAAGGGCTAAGTTGTGTGAGTGTGAGCGTATGAGGGTGTGTGGTGCACCTTGTCGTCGGCCACCCCTCTTTCTGGGGGATGCGGCCTAGTGTCTGTATCTGTATCTGTATTATTTGTATACGATATACAAATCAAATCCCTACACATGGCTCTATTTTACGTAGCTCATTTTAAAGGCAAACACCAGGTACACGCATACACTCTTTGTACGCATATCCAGGGCCTGTCACGGTATAATGTCGTCGTATACTGGGGATTGATACCGGCACAATGTAGACACATACACACATCTGTATGCGTATACAGGATCGGTTAACATCTGTAGCATTTATACCTCTGATCATGATTTTTTTCCATTGCAATAATGTCCATTGCTTTTGTTACAGGATATGTAACATGGATCAGCTTCACGTCATGGTGGGTTAAAGGAACTAATCATCCAAACCTAACTTTTTCAAACCAAGAATTATGTAGAATCGATCATATTTTCGTGCATACATATGATACTTGTTCATCGATTCATGATATATTCATATCCATCCTCTCGACTTGGCTCAATATTTCGATCTATCCTTTGGAGTTTTGATATACACTTCCAATTTTATCTAACAAATTTCATCCATTTTCATAGGCAAATTACATCGCTTGTTTTGATTATTATACCTAATTTCATATGATTCTTGATTTTTGCATGTTATTCACACCCATAAAAACCTAACCTAACCTAACCTTATGTATGGTTTTCAGTCATTGATATATACATATGAGGCCCTCAAGATGACTCTAAATATCACTTTAACATTTATGTTATTTATTTCGTCGTCACTCTCGACCCATATCAGTTAGCAGAGAGACCCCATTTTCAAACTTGGATGGATTGAATGTTACAAGTAATCTAAATTGTATCCAGTTTCCTACAAACGGACACATGGTCTCACACGATGTTTTTCTTATTATACTTCAATATCTCCACTTGACTCTACATCCTCTGACGACTTGCATCTCTGATTTGCCTTTTCTTTCCTATAATTTTCATATTCTTGACGATGATTTCGTTTCAGATGTCGCCACACATTACTGATGGATTTGTGTTCATTCAATTTTATTTCTTTTTGGTACAGATTACATATCCCCGCTACCCCATCATTTTCCAAACAAACGGGGCCTCAAGCTAAGCCCCATCCTTCCACAACAGAACCTCAAACTTGTCGGAGCAAGATCTGATCGGACTCTTGATTTATAACCTACCAATCTGTAACTCATCTAGATCATTCACTCCACAAGATAGGCTTATGGCAATGATTAAATTTGTGATGAGCGATATTTTGAGCATTGTTCCACACCTTGAAACATATTCTTCTACCGGTTTCAACAATTCGATGTTACCTCCGACTAACTGACTTGATGTATTCTAATGTTATTCATTACTTAACCTTCGAGTTTAGGATGTTATAAACATGTGATAAAGGATTTCCATCGTTCATTATTAGTTTTTATTGGCAATGTTTACAAGCCTTGCTGACATCAACAAAACCGTCTACCTCGTTTTTCTATTTGAAACAGCATGGTTCGTACATCCAACCATACCCATCATCACTAGGTTTCAGTTTCCTCTCAAAATCCTTCTTATAATCCATGACATCTTTGATACGAATACCGTAGGCTGTTCCATCCCCGTGAGTCTATATATGTAGTTCTTCTTCTTTGTGAACTTAAATTATTCTAATCATCTCCAATTCAATGTATGTCCGATCTTTTTTCCGAAAGAAATTGCTGCATGCGCTCCAGATTTTCTTTGGTTGATAGGTAAAATTTATTTTCCACCACCTCAGCTTTATTACACTTGTGAAGGTTTTCTGCTTAGACCATATTAGGCGAATTTATATCAAATACAGATATATTCCTCTGATAACCAATCAAAACATACAACAACAACTATAAAATAGCTAAATAAGGTTTTCTACTCTACCATAACCAGTAATGATTTACTATTATATACGGTGTATCCTACCACACCAAGATGATAAATTCTACTCCAATATCTCACGTGATATTGTTCATGACTAAGATCATATTCTAACATAACAGCCATACCAAAAATATCCGACATTAAACACTGAGTTCATGAGAATAATGTTATTTTTACTACAATACCTGTTCAAATCTATAACAAATTACAGAACCAAATTAGATATTATGTCTCTAGTAGAACAAATCAAAGCCCATCGTGTCATAACAACAAACTCTACAATTCCTTATTAGGTCACTTCTCAGCAATCTACCACTGATATATAACAAATTGTAAAGGTAACACCCAGTCATGGTACAATACCTCAGAAATACTATGCATCTGTTTAGTCCATCGTCTCGGAAAAGCGTCGAGCAAAGTCACATCCTGGACATAACTAAGAATCTAGACATGGGTACAGTTGTCAAAATGGGGCTGGCATGAGTCTCAAAAAGTATAGTGATTAAAATCTGGGCCTCTGTTTACTGATGATCTAAGTAAACCCCTGCAAGGAATAGCAGCTTGTCGGATAACCTCTCTAACAAACCCATGGAACTTAAAACCGACATCCACAAGAACTTACAAAATCACGTTGAACATGGATGAACTCCAAATGGCTACCAATAAGTGTAAACCACCTCTTCATCAGGACCCCATCCATCCAGTAAATCGTCTTCTAAAACGTTAAACTATACTTGCTAGGGTTCAATGACAAAATTCCACATAGATGCAGTACGGATTTACTCCTCATAAACATACATTCCTATGATTATCGTGGAAAAAATCATACAACAATAATAAACAACTTCGTAATTCTCTACTCTGCTCTAATTCATATTAAAATTGTAATACACAATGGTATCCATCATAGTAAATCGGTCTACTTCTACAAATAAACGTAAGCGCGACGAGCTTTTGCCCAGGGTATCCTCTAACTCCTAAACATTGAAGTATGGTCCTGCAATAAACATACAATGAGCAAACAGCAGGACCAAGTTTGTTACACATCGAATCTTCTATACCTATAACATGCACGGGATGTAAAAAAAATATATATGAAACACTAAAAATATACAACTTGTAAGTAAATTATATCTGAAATAATGTTCTACATTGCAGATACAAACGTAATATATACAAAATTTGATGAAATTACTCTTCAACTCAGTCCAAAACGGGGTTAAATTAACATTTCTTTAACTAAAGTAACCACGGCTTGATCGTAGCAGAATGTCGTACATACATATAAAATACCAAAATGATGCAATAACTGACCAATTACGCCAGAAAAAAAATGTACTACATGGAAGATGCTAACCTAAAATATCCTAAAAAAAATCTATAACTGTAAGAAAGAACTATACAAAATTCCAAGAACAATACAAAATTCAAGATCCATCAATTGATCTGTACTAAGTATACATAACACGATAAAATCATCTACAAAAAATCCATATCGTTCAGGTACTCTCGCTATTGGAACACCACGTCAATGGAACACCGATATATTTGGTTCAAACCTGGGTAATGCGTTATAAGGTTTATAGATTCTCATAACAAAGCTGTTGCATCAACCCAAAATACTAACATCAACCCGCCAACTACCAGACTAATAAACCATACATCAAAAATAGAATGAAAATATAAATGTTCCAAACATATAAACTGCCAATCTAGCCCGCAAGCCTGGCATCCAGCCCGTAGCCTCCCTTCCGCCCCTTCGCGTCGCCTGCCTCCGTTATCAGTGACTCCGGTCAACAACCGGTCTTCCTCCTGACTCCGGCCCACATGGTCGCCCCGCAGTCGGCTGTCCGTACGCCCGCCGATGAAACTGCCTCGAATTTGCGTTTCGCTCCTGTATACACTACCAATAGGGTACCTATAGGTGGTACACAGAGCGCACGGTGCACTAAACAGTCCAATACTCACCCATTGTTGACACAACATAATCCAGCACAAATATTTCCATGGGTATGACTAACACTCCCACTACTTTGGACTATCAACCCCAGGTGGACAGTGACATGATTACTTGAAGAGTAACTGCATGGCAAGTTTATCTCTGTCTGAAGTTCCCAATAATCTTCATTAAATAAATTGATATGACAAACCAATCCCTCGCCATTATTGTTGTAAGCCTCTTTCTACCGAGCCGACTGGACAGTATCCAAGGTCAGGCTGTTAATGGAGTCGATGTCCTCACGAATGGCAGAAGCAGCACTTGTATTACCCTCTCTAACTCAGCCTTGTGAAGGCATCTGTAACTCATTCATGAGAAGTTTAAAAAATTGTAATTTCAGTTATTGTAATAAATCACTTTCACTGTGAGCCAATTTTGTTTCACTATTGTCAAACATTTTGAGAACTGATCAGTGTCAAATAATTTTGGTAAACGAGCTGTCAAAACAAGTTTGACATTGAAAATTCGCGAGTCTTCATTGAAACAATTAATTAATTAGCATCATTGCACCAACTATATTTTCAATCTTGTCAATACTATGATAATGAAATGCTATGCAAAAATGTGTACGTCGTTCGTGGAAACAAACAGCCACTCTTCGTTCGACAGAATAGGAATTTTAGTTATCAAAGTAGTTGGTAGCGGAACATCAAAACGTACTGTAACTTGACTATCAATTTAAAAGCCGTAGCTGATAAATCCATCTATTGCAAAGCATCTTGAGTTGTTTTAGCTCCATTTTGCGCTGTTGAGCTTGTGGCTTGCCCATGGCTAATCTAGACGCCATCTTGTGGCTTGCTTATGGCACATCTAGATGCCATCTTGTGGCTTGCCCATGACACATCTAGACGCCATCTTGTGGCTTGCCCATGGCACATCTAGATGCCATCTTGTGGCTTGCCCATGGCACATCTAGACGCCATCTTGTAGCTTGCCCATGGTACATCTAGATCTCATCTTGTGGCTTGCCCATGGCACATCTAGATGCCATCTTGTGGCTTGCCCATGGCACATCTAGACGCCATCTTGTCGCTTGCCCATGGCCCATCTAGATGCCATCTTGTGGCTTGCCCATGGCACATCTAGAAGCCATCTTGTGACTTGCCCATGGCACATCTAGATGCCACCTTGTGGCTTGCTCATGACACATCTAGATGCCATCTTGTGGCTTGCCCATGGTACATCTAGATGCCATCTTGCCCACCCCAGGCGCAACATCTACGTATGTATATATTGAGGTTTATATCAATCACTCTAGGATTACATCCATCTTCTAGTGAAAAAAATTATCATTTCAACGGTTCACACTCTTCAGTAAGCCCTAACTTCAAATAAGTTCAGTTATGAGACCTTAAGAAGTGGTCTATATTACAAAAGACAAATTCAATACGAGTAAAACAAATCCTTCCAAGACAACGAATGATTTTTCATGCTGCGTTTCATTCGCCATTCCTAAAGTTTGTCATGAGCCTTACTCACGATATAAAGGTCAGGATCTGTATATTTTGTCTGACTTAATTACATGTTAACCGTTATCCTACTGGTGCACCATTTACATGTTAACCGTAATATACTGGTGCATCAGTTACATGTTAATCGTTATCCTACTGGTGCACCAATTACATGTTAACCGTTCTCCTACTGGTGCACAAATTACATGTTAACCGTTATCCTACTGGTGCACCAATCACGTGTTAACCGTTATCCTACTGGTGCATCAGTTACATGTTAACCGTTATCCTACTGGTGCACCAATTGCCCGTTAACCGTTATCCTACTGGTGCATCAATTACATGTTAACCGTTATCCTACTGGTGCACCAATCACATGTTAACCGTTATCCTACTGGTGCATCAGTTACATGTTAACCGTTATCCTACTGGTGCACCAATTGGCCGTTAACCGTTATCCTACTGGTGCACCAACTACATGTTAACCGTTATCCTACTGGTGCATCAGTTACATGTTGATCGTTATCCTACTGGTGCATCAATTACATGTTAACCGTTCTCCTACTGGTGCACCAATTACATGTTAACCGTTATCCTACTAGTGCACCAATCACATGTTAACCGTTATCCTACTGGTGCATCAGTTACATGTTAACCGTTATCCTACTGGTGCACCAATTGCCCGTTAACCGTTATCCTCCTGGTGCACCAACTACATGTTAACCGTTATCCTACTGGTGCATCAAATACATGTTAACCGTTGTCCTACTGGTGCAGCAGTTACATGTTAACCATTATCCTACTGGTGCACCAATTACATGTTAACCGTTATCCTACTGGTGCATCAGTTAAATGATAACCGTTATCCAACTGGTGCACCAATAACATATTAACCGTTATCCTACTGGTGCACGAATTACATGTCAACCGTTATCCTAATGGTGCATTAATTGTATGTTAACCGTTATCCTACTGGTGCACCAATTACATATTAACCGTTATCCTACTGGTGCACAAATTACATGTTAACAGTTATCCTACTGGTGCATCAATTACATGTTAACCGTTATCCTACTGGTGCACCAATCAGACGATAACCGTTATCATACTGGTGCATCAATTACATGTTAACCGTTATCCTACTGGTGCATCATTTACATGTTAACCGTTATCCTACTGGTGCATCATTTTCATGTTAACTGTTATCCTACTGGCGCATCAATTAACATGTTAACCGTTATCCTACAAGTGTACCAATTACGTGTTAACCGTTAACCTACTGGTGCACCAATTACAGGTTAACCGTTATCCTACTGGTGCACCAATTACAGGTTAACCGTTATCCTACTGGTGCACCAATTACAGGTTACCCGTTATCCTACTGATGCACCAATTATATGCTAACCGTTATCCTACTGGTGCATCAATTACATGTTAACCGTTATCCCACTGGTGCACCAATTAACTATTAACCGTTATCCTACTGGTGCACCAATTACATGTTAACTGTTATCCTACTGGTGCACCAATTACATGTTAACCATTATCCTACATGTGCACCAATTACATATTAACCGTTATCCTACTGGTGCACCAATTACAGGTTAACCGTTATCCTACTGGTGCACCAATTACATCTTAACTGTTATCCTACTGGTGCATCAATTACATGTTAGCCGTTATACCACTGGTGCACCAATTTGCAAAGCAAATAGCTTCGAAATGGGACGCATTCGTATGAGATTAGATCTGAACCCTTCAGGTTACGCCTGCGACTGAACGTCCAACTTGTTCTTTGCTCATTTCAGTCACGACTTTGTTTAGCAGTTTCCTCAAATATTCAAATGTCGTTGGCTTGCGTACAGTACCATGGATTCCATCTCTCCTCAGCAGCTGAAGTCGAGTGGCCTGAGGTTGGTGTTACGATGACACGAGGATTAAATGCAACAGGGTAATAGAGGTTTGGGCAGCAATCGCGGACGGCAGAGTGCTACCGATAGTGTGGTTTGAAAACGGTGCAGCAGTTAATTTTGAGAAGCACCTCAATCACCATAAACAACAATGTGGCCAGCTGTAAAGTCGGAGGAATTCTACTATCAACAGGATTGTACGCCTGCTCACTGCTCCATCGAGTGTTTCGCATTTAAATCGGATAAATTTAGCAGCGATCTCATTACGCTCGAATACTGGTTTTGGGGAGAGATGGAATCCATTTTCCGTGAAAACAAACCAACGACATTGAGATATCTGTAAAAAATTGATAAAAAAAGTCTTAGTAAAAATGATCAAAGAAAAAGTTCGACGTGCTTTTATACACTTCATCCGAAAGGTTTAGAACGCGCTCATAAGAATAGGTCCCATTTCGTAGCTAACACCAAATTTTAGTAATTAGTTGCATTTAAAACAAGTAAAGTAACTTTTTATAAATGTAAATAGCATATGATGTCGGTTTTATATTGTGTTTAAACTGTTAACAAGTTCATAAACACCATGTTGGTGGTGGAGCTTGTGGCTCCTCGTTCGCTATGGAATTGTTCATTGCTATTGAAGTTCTTTTTATGAAAAAACATGTCGAAACAGAGGCGCAATGAAACAAATTTTTGTATCATGTCTACAGATAATATGTCCCGGGACGTAGGCATCAATTCAACGGACAGGTGGTGGTGCCCTCTGACGAACTAAGCAGTTTAGTGGGCAGCTGGTGCTGTAGTGTGATTGCTGATCATTCCATCCGCTGTCGTCAAAGGTGGTGCCCCTGGGCACTGCGCGAGCCATCGTTTGCGAGAGTCGCAAAACTTAACTTAACTGGCAGTCTACTTTCTCTGCTTGCTCTGCCACTACGCGTCCTCAATATTCCCCTTGCGAGCATGGGGCCGGTGGGCACATTTGAGAATGAGTTAGGAGTCATTGCTACCTTGAATGAAATAAAATAAGTGCCAACGATACATAACAAGGTAAATATATAATACCAGTGACATCACAATTGCAGCTAAGGTTATTAAGTCAGTAGTGACTGACTTTGAAAAAGATCCATACAAGGGTCAAAATTTAAAAGACTCTATGAGGAAATTTTATTCCATGTTTTCAATAAGAATTGAGGGTGGAATAACTTGCTCTTTTTTAAAAAGCACCTTATATTCTTGGATATAGCTGTATTATGATTTGGGTCAAAGATAATTCAGATGTTTTGAAATATTCAATTTTCCTAATAGGATCCATTCTCTTATCCCAGCTCGGCAAGTGTTCGAGCGTTGACCTCACAATTTGTGAGGCCTTCCCTAAAATTAGGATGAAAGATTGGTAAAGCTGTGGAATTGGGAGCTAGCAATTAAAACTCATCTTGCTATTTAACTATAGATGCTACGTGATGTTCTTTTTAGATTTTTTTTTTCATTTTCATAAATACTGCATGAAGTGTCTGTCCGATTGTTCTATCGGGGTTTCCCAGGGATAGACAATAGCTAAGCTTGGAGATCTTTGGTAGTTCTACAGTGACGTGGAAAGCTTCTGTTGATGCCTTGCCCGCTATGGAAACCCCGTGGTCACAGTAAACACAGTGGTAAAGGGTAGCGGGAAGGACTTGTAACAAAAGTGCCTTTACTGATACAGTGTTTTATTGCAGCTATTAGCGGCCCCTTTTAAGTGCTGGACTCAAGAAACTTATCTTAATCAAGACCCTAATAAAATTAGGGAAAGAAAAATCCAAAGCAAGCCCCCAACAAAATTAGGGAAAGAAGAATAAAAGAACTCGCCAAGACTTGATCGTGATGAGTCGAGATTAATTAACTTCATCACCGTTCTTGCTTCACAATACAAGTCGAGTATTTAAAAATACCTTATTGTGTGTTATTTTACATCCTTGGTGTGTAAGCTCTATTGTCGTTAATTAATTAATTAAGTGAGTAATTAATTAGGTTCTTCTGACCAGAAGGATCTACCATAGTGCTACCCATGACCAACTAAGCAGTTTAATGGACAGGTGGTGCGGCCCCCTGTTGAACTAAGCTGTTTATGGAAGATGTGGTGCTGCCCCAGACGAACTAAGCAGTTTAATGGACAGGTGGTGCTGCCCCCTGATGAACTAAGCAGCTTATAGAAAAGGTGGTGAGCCCCAGACGAAATAAGCAGTTTATTGGACAGGTGGTGCTGCCCCCTGACGAACTAAGCGGATTATGGAAGAGGTGGTGCTGCCCCAGACGAACTGAGCAGTTTAATGGACAGGTGGTGCTGCCCCCTGATGAGCTAAGCAGATTATGGAAGAGGTGGTGCTGCCCCAGATGAACTGATCAGTTTAATGGACAGGTGGTGCTGTCCCTGACGAACTAAGCAGTTTAGTGGACAGGTGGTGCTGTCCCTGACGAACTAAGCAGTTTAATGGACAGGTGGTGCTGCCCCTGATGAACTAAGCAGTTTAATGGACATGTGGTGCTGCCCCTGATAAACTAAGCAATTTAACGGACTGGTGGTGCTGACCCCTGACGAACTGCCGTGTTCAAAATAACGGCTTTTGAGACAACCTAGAGGTCTTGTGCAGCTTACAGTCTTTGGTCAAAGGACCCACCACACACACTGGAAACTATTCCTCGCTTCTCTATTTGATGCAGAGCACGCCGTAGGTAGCCCAAGTACGTGTGGCACAGCGCTCCAGCTTGTTGTCGCCCCTCATCATCACGGCAGCTCCTGTCTTCTCGAGGTCAGCTGCTTGGAACACCGACCCCAGCATTGGGCTCCCGTTCAACCATTCAAATGCGCCGTCGCCGTTTTTGTCAGAGGCAGCGAGCCACCCGTAGTTACTGCTTGCTTCTGTAAAGCGAGAGGAAGGGAGAGAAAGGTGAGAGATGTGCTGGAATGCTTTCCATGTCTGTATACAAGATACAACTATATATGTTTTGCCATGCATCTGGTTTAGAGAAACAAATTCCCGCTCTCGGATGTTGGTTATGAAGAATAGGAAAATTTCGTGCGCTTATGAGAATTTCAAAAAGGTACAGGGCCTTGAAGTTTGAAATGAACCAATTTTATTTCTACCAAATGTATTTTTCAGAATAATTGTCTGCTTCCAATTTTACCAAAAGCTACAAACGTATGCAAATATTGCGGCTAATTCTGGAAATCCATTCTTTTCTTTATGATAATAAGTAATAAAAAGGTATTAATAAATAAATAATACTATATAGAGAGTAATAAATAAGAAGTAATAAATATGTTACATGCAGCGGAAGTTGGAATTGTCTAGCCTCTAATCACTAGTGAGCTAACAGCAGAAATTAAAATTTTAAGTTACAATCTATTGATGTTTGAATTTTTCCCGTCTAATTTCTAACAAACGTATTTAAAAATCAGACTAGATACATCATATTATTCTAATTAAGGAGAATTTCGCTGATAGTTCCAGAAATAATATAGATAACTTCTGGAAATAGGTGATAAAAAACATACATGCCTCTATAGTTCGGGGATTTTATCTCCACCAACACGCTCGCACTGCCTTCACCAACACGCTCGCACTGCCTTCACCAACACGCTCGCACTGCCCTCACCAACACGCTAGCACTGCTCTCATTAACACGCTCGAACTGCTCTCACTAACATGTTCGCATGTCTTCACCAACAGGCTCGCACTACTCTCACCAACAGCTCGCACTGCCCTCACCAACACGCTTGCACTGCCCTCACCAACGCGCTCGCACTGACCTCACCAACGCGCTCGCACTGCCATCACCAACACGCTAGCACTGCTCTGACCGACACGCTCGCACTGGCCTCATCAACACGCTCGCACTACTCTCACAAACACGCTCGAACTGCTCTCACCAACACGCTCGCATTGCCCTCATATACACGCTGGCTCTGCCCTCACCAAGACGCTCGCACAGCTCTCACTAACACGCTCGCTCTGCCCTCAAAAACACGCTCGCACTGCCCTCACCAACACGCTTGTTTTGATCTCACCAACACGCTCGCATTGCCCTCCTTACCACGCTCGCACTGCCCTAACCAACATGCTTGCACTGCTCTCACCAACACACTCGCACTGCTCTCACCAACACGCTCGCACAGCTCCCATCAACACGCTCGCACTGCCTTCACCATCACGCTCGCACTGTCCTCACCAACACGCTCGCATGTCTTCACCAACACGCTCGCATGTCTTCACCAACACGTTCGCACTGTCTTTACCAACACGCTCGCACTGCTTTTACCAACAAAATCGCACTGCTCTCACCAATACGCTCGCACTGCCCTCACCAACACGCTCGCACTGCCCTCACCAACACGCTCGCACTGCCTTCACTATCACGTTCGCACTGCTTTCACCAACACGCTCGCACTGCCCTCATATACACGCTGGCACTGCCCTCACCAAAACGCTCGCACTGCTCTCACTAACACGCTCGCTCTGCCCTCACCAACACGCTCGCACTGTCCTCACCAACAGGCTTGTTCTGATCTCACCAACACAATCGCATTGCCCTCTTTAACACGCTCGCACTGCCCTAACCAACATGTTTGCACTGCTCTCACCAACACACTCGCACTGCTCTCACCAACACGCTCGCACTGCTCCCACCAATACGCTCGCACTGCCTTCACCAACACGTTCGCACTGCCCTCACCAACATGCTAACACTGACCTCACTAACACGCTTGCACTGCGCTCACCAACCCGCTCGCACTGTCTTTACCAACACGCTCGCACTGCTCTCACCAGCACGCTCGCCCTGCCTTCACCAACACGCTCGCACTGCTCTCACCAACACGCTCGCACTGCCCTCATCAACACGCTCGCACTGCTCTCACCAACACGCTCGCACTGCCCTCACAAACATGCTCGCACTACCCTCATCTACACGCTCGCACTGCTCTCACCAACACGCTTGCACTGCCGTCACAACCACGCTTGTACTGTCCTCCCCAACACGCTTGCACTGCCCTCACCAACACACTTGCACTGCTCCCACAAACACGCTTGCACTGCCCCCACCAACACGTTCGCACTGCCCTTACCAACAAAATCGCACTGCTCGTACCAATACGCTCGCACTGCCCTCACCAACACGCTCGCACTGCCCTCACCAACACGTTCGCACTGCTCTCATCAACACCCTCGCACTACCTTCCCCAACACGCTTGCACTGCCCTCACCAACATGCTTGTACTGCTCTCATCAACACTCTCGCACTGCTCTCACCAACACGCTCGCACTGCTCCCACCAACACGCTCGCCCTGCCTTCTTCAACACGCTCGCATGTCTCCGCCAACATGCTCGCACTGCCTTCACCGACACGCTCGCACTGCTTCCACCAACACGCTCGCACTGCTCTCACCAAAACGCTTGAACTGCCTTCACCAACACGCTCGCACTGCTCTCACCAACACGCTCGTCTGCCCTCACCAACACGCTCGCATTAACCTCATCAACACGCTCGCACTGTTCTCACCAACACGCTCGCACTGTTCTCACCAACACGCTCGCACTGTTCTCACCAACACGCTCGCACTGTTCTCACCAACACGATCGCACTGCTCGTACCAACACGCTAGGACTGCTCTCACCAACACGCTCGCACTGCCCTCACAAACACGCTCGCACTGTCTTCATCTACACGCTCGGACTGCTCTCACCTACGCGCTCGCACTGCTCTCACCAACACGCTCGCACTGCCTTCACCAACACGCTCGCACTGTCCAACCCAACACGCTTGCACTGCCCTCACCAACACACTCGCACTGCTCTCACAAACACGCTTGCACTGCCCTCACCAACACGCTCGCACTGCTTTTACTAACAAGCTCGCACTGCTCACACTAACACGCTCTCTTTGCTCTCACCAACACGATCGCACTGCTCTCACCAACACGCTCGCACTGCTCACACCAACACGCTCGCACTGCTCTCACCAAAACGCTCGAACTGCCTTCACCAACACGCTCGCACTGCTCTCACCAACACGCTCGCTCCACCCTCACCAACACACTCGCATTAACCTCATGAACACGCTCGCACTGCCCTCACCAACACGCTCGCACTGTTCTCACCAACACGCTCGCACTGCTCTCACCAACACGCTCGAACTGCTCTTACCAACACGCTAGGACTGCTCTCACCAACACGCTCGCACTGTCCTCACAAACACGCTCGCACTGTCTTCATCTACACGCTCGGACTGCTCTCACCTACACGCTCGCACTGCCCTCACCAACACGCTCGCACTGCCCCCACCAACACGCTCGCACTGCCCCCACCAACACGCTCGCACTGCTCTCACACACACGCTCGCTCTGCCCTCACCAACACGCTAGCACTGCTCTCACCATCACGGTCACACTGCCCTCATCATCACGTTAGCACTGCCCTCACCAACACGCTCATCTAGCTCACTGCCCTCACCAACACGCTCGCACTTCCCTCACCAACACGCTCGCACTGCTCTCACCAACACGCTCGCACTGCCCACACCAACACGCTCGCACTGCCCTCACCAACACACTCGCACTGCCCTCACTAACATGCTCGCACTGCTCTCACCAACACGCTCGCACTGCCCCCACCAACACGCTCACACTGCCCTCACCAACACTCTCGCACTGCCTTCACCATCACGCTAGCACTGCTTCCACCAACACTCTCGCACTGCCCTCACCAACACACTCGCACTGCCTTCACCAACACGCTCGCACTGCACTCATCAACACGCTGGCACTGCTCTCACCAACACGCTCGCACTGCTCTCACCAACACGCTCGCACTGCTCCCACGAACACTCTCGCACTGCCCTCTGCAACACGCTCGCACTGCTCTCACCAACACGCTCGCACAGCCCTCACCAATACGACAACACTGCTCTCACCAACACGCTCTCATTGCTCTCACCAACACGCTCGCACTCCCCTCCCCAACACGCTCGCACTGCCCTCACCAACACTGCTCTCACCAACACGCTTGCACTGCCCCCACCAACACGCTCGCACTGCTCTTACCAATGGGCTCGCACTGCTCTCACCAACACGCTCGCACTGTCCGCACCAACACGCTCACACTGCCCTTACAACACGCTCGCACTGCTCTCATCAACGCGCTCGCACTGCCCCCCACCAACATGTTCGCACTGCCCTCACTAACACGCTCGCAGTGTCCTCACCAACACGCTCGCACTGCCCTCACCAACACGCTCGTACTGCTCTCACCAACACACTTGCACTGCCTTCACCATCACGCTTGCACCGCTTTCACCAACAAGCTCGCACTACTCTCACCAACACGCTCGTACTGCTCTCACCAACATTCTCGCACTTCTCTCACCAACACGCTTGCACTGCCTTCACCATCACGCTTGCACCGCTTTTACCAACAAGCTAGCACTACTCTCACCAACACGCTCGAACTGCTCTCACCAACACGCTCGCAGTGCCCTCACCAACACGCTCGTTCTGCCCTTACCAACACGCTCGCACTGCTTTCACCAGCACGCTCGCAGTGCACTCACCAACACGACAGCACTGCTCTCACCGACACCCTCGCACTGCTCTCACCAACATGCTTGCACGGCCCTCACCAACACGCTAGCACTGCCCTCACCAACACACTCGCATTGCTCTCACCAACACGCTCGCACTGCTCGCGTCGAAACGCTCGCACTGCTCCCGTCAAAACGCTCGCACTGCTCTCACCAACACGCTTGCGTTGCTCTCACAAACACGCTCGCACTGCCCTCACCAACACGCTCGCACTGCCGTCACCAACACGCTCGCAATGCCCTCACCAACACACTCGCACTGCTCTCACCAACACGCTCGTACTGCTTTCACGACACACTCGCACTGTTCTCACCAACACGCTCGCGCTGCCCTCACCAACACGCTCGCTTTGCCCTCACCAACACGCTTGCACTGCCCTCACCAACACGCTCGCGCTGTTCTCACCAACACGCTCGCACTGCCCTCACGACACGCTCCCATTGCTCGCACCAACACGCTCGCACTGCCCTCACCAACACGCTCGCACTGCCCTCACCAACACACTTGCACTGCCCTCACCAGCACGCTTGCACTGCCCTCACAAACACACTCGTGCTGCTCTCACCAACACGCTCGCACTGCCCTCACCTAAATGCTCGCACTGCTCTCACCAACACGCTCGCACTGCTCTCACCAACACGCTCGCACTGCCCTCACCAACATGCTCGCACTGACGTCCTCAACCCGCTCACATTGCCCTCACCAACACTGCTCTCACCAACACGCTTGCACTGCCCCCACCAACACACTTGCACTGCTCTTACCAACAATCTCGCACTGCCCTCACCAACACGCTTGCACTGCCCTCACCAACACGCTCGCACTGCTTTTACCAACAAGCTCGCACTGCTCACACCAACACGCTCGCCCTGCTCTCACCAACATGCTCGAACTTCACTCACTAACACGCTCGCACTGCCCCCACCAACACGCTTGCACTGCTCTCACCAACACGCTCGCTCTGCCCTCACCAACACGCTCGTGCTGCCCTCACCAACACGCTAGCACTGCTCTCACCAACACGGTCACACTGCCCTCACCAACACGCTAGCACTGCCCTCACCAACACGCTCATCTACCTCTCACTAACACGCTCTCACTGCTCTCATCAACACGCTCGCACTGCCCTCACCAATACGCTCGCACTGCCCTCACCAACACGCTAGCACTGACCTCGACCTCACTAACACGTTTGCACTGTCCTCACTAACCCGCTTGCACTGCTTTCACCAACACGCTCGCACTGCTCACACCAACACGCTCGCCTTGCCCTCATCAACCCGCTAACACTGCCCTTACCAACACGTTCGCACTGCTCTCACCAACACGCTCGTACTGCCCTCACAAACACGCTCGCACTGCTCTTACCAACACGCTCGCACTACCCTCACCAACACGCTCGCAATGCCCTCACCAACACGCTCGCACTGCTCTCACCAACTCGCTCGCACTGCTCTCACGACACGCTCGTACTGCTCTCACCAACACGCTCGCACTGCCCTCACCATCACGCTCGCACTGCTCTCACCATCACCCTCGCACTGCTCACACCAACGCGCTCGTACTGCCCTCACCCACACGCTCGCACTGCTCTCACCAAACCGCTCGCACTGCTATCACCAACACGCTCGCACTGCTCTCACCAACACGCTCGCACTGCCCTCACCAACACTTTCGCACTGCTCTCACCAACACGCTTGCACTGCCCTCCCCAACACGCTCGCACTGCCCACACCAACACGCTCGCACTGCGCTCACAAACACGCTCGTAATGCTCTCACCAACAGGCTCGCACTTATCTCACCAATACGCTCGCACTGCCTTCACCAACACGCTCACACTGCTCTCACCAACACGCTCGCACTGCCCTCACCAACACGTCATTTAGTTTTCTAAGTACTTTTTCCTGTGGATATTTGGTACGATTTTTGGGACTAGAAGCGAAAAATCCCCTCGAGTGTTAACCATTCGTCAAATTTGAACTAATCCATTTCGTAAGTAAATTTGTGAGGAATTAGGTGATGGAAAGGTAAAGCTTTAGGGAATTGCATTTCTGCCAGGAGGATCCGCTTATTATTTTGTTCTTCCGTAGGAATATTACATTAAAAAAAATTATAGAACAAGCCCCGTATAATTTGAAATGTGTTCAACATTTTGCAGAACCGAAATATCTAGAAAATGTTACAGAAGAATATTCTGCTCGTCGCTAAAAAATCTGTGAATAAACCTACAGGTTCCCAAATTGAATTTCCATTGCATTAAATTGGTAGTATTGGACAAGCAACTTAATGCATGGTGTACACGAAAACACCCGAGTATATTCATTAAATAAACGGCATGCTTTGGAAGGTGTAGATCAACAATAACCTCGTCAAGTGGACAATTATTGTGTGGAAAAAACACGAGAATTTCAAACTGTTTAATTTACGTGTAGAGTTTATTTTCCGGTTCACTGAACGGCAAATCCATGTGCAGAACAATACAGCTTTTAAAGAATACACTCGTGTTTAATTACAGCTACTTCATCGGTTATCATAAATCCCCCCAAAAATATTTGAAAAACCGCAAGCATTTCGCCCTTATGAAAACTGTGTCTAAATCATCACCTAAACTGTAGGCATAAAGCCGGCCGAAATAAATTGACATCTCTAAGGAACTTAATTCGTGTTACAAACGCTTTAGATGAAGAGATAAAAAATGTAGATGAAGAAGATTTGCCACCTTGGGCTAACTGAGCTGCAGCGATCCTATCCTTCCACGTGAGCAGGTCAGCTGGTGTGGCTGATTCATCAGCGCAGGTCTTTGTGAGGCCTGCAGGCGTCCCGTCTGCAGTCTTCTTTGTACTCATGAAAACTGCTGAAGGCTCGTACACTGAAAAAAATCCCAGTTGGTTATGTTACGTGTATCATAATTACATCACAAGTAAGGTAACATTTGAAACCGACCTTTCAGCGCCTGTCGTTCACTCAGCCTTCGACGTCTCTTGCCGCCCCGAGGGTGTGAAATAAAACCCCTTCCCTTCTGATGAGTATCCACGATACGTTCAAACATGGTCTAAATTGTAACTCTAGAAGTCATTCAAAAGTTGTCCGGATAAAATGGGGTTACTCGAATCCACGTAAGATTGAATTCTGGGTGGGAAAATATAAACTTTTCGTTTTATCAAACCATGAACGGTTTCCTTTCGCTACTGTGCACCGTGTGTATATTGTACGTAGAGACAATTCTTTTACTACTTTCAAGGTGTTTTTGTAGGCGCGTGAAAGAATAATATAAAATTGTTTGTTTATTAAGCTGTAAAATAGTGCTTATATCTTTGGATGCGTTAGTGATTGGTCTGTTTATTAGGCCGTGATATGCAGCTTATATCTTTGGATGCGTTAGTGATTGGTCTGTTCATTAGGCCGTGATATGCAGCTTATATCTTTGGATGCATTAGTGATTGGTCTGTTCATTAGGCCGTGATATGCAGCTTATATCTTTGGATGCGTTAGTGATTGGTCTGTTCATTAGGCCGTGATATGCAGCTTATA
>SDVV010004892.1:0-19744 GCA_016164225.1 Gammarus roeselii | reverse complement strand
AGAGAGAGAGAGAGACGGAAAGTGAGAGAGAGAGAGATTTTATGTACTTCTCACTGCTCATCAGTGTTTTTTTTTTGTTTCTTCATTGATTCTTTTTGCTTCTCAGTGATTCTCACGGCTTCCCATTGATTTTCTCTGCTTCTCACTCTCCTACCATTTTCTCTCTACTTCTGCCTGCTTCTCACGCTTCTCACTGCATCTCACTGCATCTCACCACTTCTCATTGAATCTCATGGCTTCACATTGATTCCCTTTGCTTCTCGCTGCTTGTAACTGCTTCTCACGACTTCACACTGATCCTCATGGCTTCATATCGATTTTCTTTGCTTCTCACTCTCCTATCGCTGCATCTCTCTGTTTCTTCCTGCTCGTTCCTGCTCCTCACTGCGTCTCACTGCATCTAACTTCATCGTACTGCATCTCATTGCATCTCAACCCTTTTCATTGATTCTCTTTGATTCTCACTGATTCTCACTGATTCCTACTGTTTCTCACTACTTATCACTGCTTCTCATAGATTCTCTCTACTTCTCAATGCTTGTCATTGCTTCTCACTGTTTTTCACTACTTCTCACTTATTTTAACTGCTTCCCGCTGCTTTTCACTATTCATCACTGCCTCTCACTTATTGTCACTGCTACTCACTGCCCCTCATTTATTCTCACTGCCCCTCGCTCTCTACTTCTCACTGGTTCTTACTGCTTCTCTCTACTTCTCACTGGTTCTTACTGCTTCTCGCTTCGTCTCTCTACTTTTAACTTCTTCTCACTGCTTCTCACTGCTCTTCGCTGATTTTTACTGCTCTCCACTGTGTCTCACTGATCCTCATCGTTTCTCACTGCTTCTCACTGCTTCTCGCTGGTTTTCAATGCTTTCCACTGTGTTTCAGTTATTCTTATCGTTACTTACTGCTTCTCACTGCTTCTCGCTGATTTCCACTCTGTTTTCCACTGTTTCTCACATATTCATATCGTTTCTCACTGCTTCTCACTGCTTCTCGCTGATTTCCACTCTGTTTTCCACTGTTTCTCACATATTCTTTTCGTTTCTCACTGCTTCTCACTGCTTCTTAGTGATTTTCACTGCTTCCCACTGCTTCCCACTGCTTCCAACTGCTTCCCACTGCTTCCTCCTCCTTCCTACTGCTTCTCCGTGCTCTTCGCTGCTTTTCACTTCTTCTTACTGAGTTTTGGACCCAATGTCGCTGCCCTCTTCCTGCCTGCATTGCGACATTATGGAGCTAATTGCTCCATGAGACGCAAAGTGGGAATGGGGACTGCCACTATTCGATGGGTTACTCCTTTAGCTCCCCAGCCCAAGGCCAGAAGTGGTTCCAGTGAAATGGATATTTTTTCGAGTTACTTGAATATTGCTTTTTGAACATAACATTTATTACAAAATCTTTATGTATGAGCAAATGTTATTAAGAAGTTTAGTAGCAAGATATCGTCGCCCTTGATCGTTTTTAGAGCATGCAATCCTATTCCAGCTCTTCCCGAGATGCAGGATTAACACTATATTCACTTGAATTTTCAATAATTGAAAATGCGTTGGAAATACATCTAATTGATACAGCATCTACTACAACAAATCTTGAACTAAAGTATTTGCGTATATGTGACAAACAAGGGGATATTTATTCTTAACAGATGTATCTTTTGGTATTGTACGACATGTAATAAAACTGTCATTATTCTGTGAATACAAATTGCCAATTAGGAATGCCATGACGAGCCGATGAGAACAAAACAACAGTTTAATTGAACTTTTTCAAATATCTCTCTAATACAAAGCATTATGACTGCCTTGAGAGGCCATGTATTCATATCCGAATCTGTCGTCGGCAAGTCAAAAGTAAATTCAATCTTTTTCGAAACAGCGAGCGGTGTCCCGCAAATGGGGTCGCCATTTGACAAACTTGAATTAAAAATTATATGCGTAATCGTTCCATACTGTACATTGATTAAACTTTACGTTTTTCTCTTGCTGGATTCTATCAATTTATTTGAAGACTGCTCAATATGTTTCATCGCATTTATAAATCGAAATACGAAATAAATTAACCAATTGGCCTACCATGATGCGAATGTTGATATGCATAAACACATTCTTGCAGACCACTCGAAACATTGCCCTAAAATTACTCAAATTATCCTGCAAGATCCCTTCCCCTTGGGCTCATCTTCTGTTCCATATCATTTCATTCAATTGGAGTCCCTCTTCCATTCAAATTCCAAATTGCTTCCCTTGTGTGCCAACTCAGACACAATCTGCCGCTATCACCGGTAATCTGAATAACAAATTGAATCTGAGTATTCCGAGGGCTACTGAAGCAGCCCGCAGTTCATAAGGATTTTCAATGAAGTGCATTTTCAGGACTATTTCATTTTCTATTATATAATACACGAGGTCGTTTTGAACTTCATTCGAAAATTTTATTGGGCAGTATACGGAAAATAATTTCACTCTTAAATACAAATAGAAACGTAAGATATAAATTGAAACTAGGTTTTTGCTACATTTTTTTTAAATTATAGTTAATTGCAAGTCGATTTGCACTAACTGGTGAGTTTGTTTAAGGTGTGTTAATGAAGAACATCATCCAGCAAGCCTGTTTCACACGTTCAATTTATCCTAATTGTTTTAGTTATTGTAGTTGCATATCGATATTGACGACACAGACGTGAGTCTCGAACAGATGGACTGCCAAAATATTTGTTCGTGAGATTAGTAACAGGAATGATAAATATGTGGGAAATGTATGTTAAACGTGTACTCGTTGGTTCCCAGCATTGAGTACTCTTTCACAAATGTGGTGTTTGATCCAATACATTGAAATCCGTTCGCTGTACGATTGTCACAAAAAGACATTGTTGAATCCTGTTGTACATTGAAATATGAAGATATTTGATTTAAATTTTTTGTTCATAAATAAGTGGATCTTATTTTTTTCGAAAATCGTCCTGTGAAAGCTTCGAGTCCCACGTTATTACAAATGAAAAAATCATTTCAAGTTTATTGTCAAAAAACGCTGAACGGGGAAATATCGAATTTCAAAATAGTGCAAGTTAACGAAATTTTCGTGAAATATTCGTCGCACTGCCGGGTTCCTCTGAAAACATTGCAACCATTCCCATCGATCGGTCAACGGACGAGAGTAGATGATATTTGTGTCAAAACGTTAATCACTACGGATTTTTGCACGCCCTATTTCACGTGGAGGCGTCTATGTTGTACGGAAACGCAAATATAGGCATCTATGTTATGTGAAAACGCAAATTTAGGCGTCCCTTGTGGCTGAGAACGCAAAGCTTAGCGTGTAGGGACCGAATAAGCGCAAATTTTGATTGTTTATGATTACGTGTAGGATGTATTTTTTTATGGTATATTTATTTATTAGTTCATGTATTTATCGTAACAAAACCTCCATGTTTTTTTCATTGGGTGATTTGACCTGTACGTGTACGATTAATTTTTTTATTAATAGCATATCTTAATATATATTTCTTTATGTATCGTATTATTTATTGTATTGCTCGAACTGTAACTTATTTTGTGAGACATATAGATAGCATTGTAATAGGATTTCAACTGGCTGATGCATTCATTGCTCGATCAATATCTAATTTAGGGGTAATGATCTGTTATGTATAGTGTATTTATAACGAGATATCAATATGAATGCAGTATTATGTAGGTTCGTTGTTGTTATAGAGCAGTATTGGATTAAATCCAAACGCTATAGTATTGGACTTAACCAAACGCTTTTAATGCTTAATTCACAGTTGTAAGTTACAGTATATCTACAGTATGACACTGATACAGTAAAGGCAGCAGCCATACAACAGCAGTCAATTGGAACGGTGCCACTGCCTTGCCACGGTGCTAGACCTCTATCCATCACTGTCATACTCAGACGTTACCTCGAGACCCCCTCCACTCGAAACCATCATCTAATCGCTGGATTTCATTTCTACATGTCAATTTATGAATAATTAATCCCTTGCCGTATATATTCCGTTTGAGGTTTCTACTTGGAGATATCATTATATTTTACATATTGATTGTTGGATTAGTATAATAGGTATGTTTTATAGATCGATTTGCAGCCTTACTGCGCGTTTGGCCCTGCTTGGTACCAGCCTGATGGTTGGATTTGTGCAACGTTTAGTGTTTTTATATCTGTTTATTTTATTTCTATACACTATCTATAGGAATAGTATGGTATAATAGTTTGGCAGTTGGCGGGTTGACGCATATATTTCTTGGGATGTAGCAGCTTCGTTACGAGAATCTGTCTACTCATAACGCACTATCCAGTTTTGGACCAGATATATCGGTGTTACCATGTATTCCCAAGGGGCCAAATGGACCGTTATCAAGCGTTTGTAGACCGTTCGAGTAGTCTTATCTCGATTTTCTTTCTATAGCGAGTATCGGTTGGATGCCCCCCTCAGCGAGAGTATCTGGAGCTTACGTAAGCGATATGGACTAATTGTAAGTTATTATATTGTGTTGTGTATACACAGTAATGATCGGTTGATAAATGCTGAATTTGTTATGTTATAGGAATTTTGAATAGGTATTTCATACAGTTATAGGAAATTTTGGATATTTGAGGTTTGCACTTTCATGTAGTACATTATTTCAGGCATAATTTGGTCGGTTATTGCATCATTTTTTTTTTATGTTTATATGACATTCTGTTACGAAGATGCCGTGGTTACATTAGTTAAAGAAGATTTGATTTTGTCCCTCTTTTGGTATGCCATTGTGAAAAATTTCCATCAGATTTGCATATTCTATAGCGTGTTCCTGTTGGAGTATTCCACCACTTATACTATAGGTTTCAGTTATGCATATTGCTCGCATGTTCTGCTAGCTTATTCACGTTAGTTGTTTGGTAGGTTACATCCTAGTTTTTTTTCTCGTACATCATGGTTTTTAATGTATTGTAGAGAGTTGATCGTCTCTTTTATTAAAACTCGAACGTTGAAGTATATTTCATTCAGTTTTGTATGTTCTCTGTAGAGTTTCCATCTTCAATGCACTGGTAAACGACTATTTATACAAAATCGGAATATTAGGATATATTACGCTTTTATCTGCAACGTAGAACATTATCACAGATATCATTTAGTTAGATGGTGTATCGTTTTAGTGTTTTATTTTTCTTTTCCATCCTGTTACAGAGATTGAAGTGGGAAAATATAGCTATCGAATATTCGATTTGTTACAAGCTTGGTCTTGTTGTTAGCTTATTGTATATTCATTGAAGGAATAGCGTCATACTTCAATATTTTGGAGGAGTTAGAGGAGTCCTCTAGGCAAAAGCTCTTTGCGTTTACGTTTATTTGCATAAGTAGACATTTCTACTATGATGGATTCATACATGTATCATAGTTTTTAATGTTAGTTAGAGCAGAGTGAAGAATTACGTAGTTATTTTGTTAGTGTTGTATGATTTTTATACGATAATCATAGGAATATATGTTGGAGAGGTGTAAATCCGTACTTCATCTCTGTTGAATTTCGTCATTAAACCCTAGCAAGTGTATAGTTTAACGTTTTAGAAGTAGTTTTACTGGATGGATTGGTCCTGGTGTAGAAGCGGTTTACACTCTTTGGTAGTCATTTGGAGTTCATACAAGTTCAACGTGAATTTGTAAGTTCTTGCGGATGTTGTTCTTATGTTTTATGGGTTTGTTAGAGAGGTTATGCGACGAGCTGCTGGTCGTTGTAGTGATTAACTTAGGTCGTCAGTGAACAGATGCCCAGATTTTATGGCCAAACTCTTTCAGTCTCATGTCAGACCCATTTTTGACAACTGTACCTGTGTATGGAAGTAATTCATATTCGTCACCAGTTTCACACAAACGGACACATGGTCTCACAATGGGATTTCTAAATTTTTTCTTCAACATCTTCTGGTACTACACCCTTTAAAGGTTGGGGTGGATGAATGATTATTCATTTTATAGATCATTAACACTTTATTTTAGTATTTTAGTATTTTTTCTTGCTTGGGCTCGATTATTTTTCTCTGCCCTTTTTTCATTGTGATCTATTTGTATTGATTATAGAATTATGTATCGTTAGACGCCCGCAGGGGCCCTAGGTGGACTATGCGGTGTGTTAGTTAGTCTAGTCCAACCTACGGTGGGAGAATTTGCGCTCTCCCTGGACGCCTAATAAATGCCCGAGCACAGCTAGGCGTTTTGATGGCTAAATGCTGAAATAATGTTTACGTTGATCTTAGAGAGCGAGAGGCGAGTGGAGACGAGTCGACTGGTGGGGCGATGAGTCGAGACGAACAGAGGCTTGCTGAGACTAGGTGGCCCGGGAGTGGGGGGGATGCTCGCGGGGCCGGGAGGACATGAGGGACCCGGGGGTTTCGGGAACCCGGGGGACTCAGAATACCAGGAGGATTTGGGGGAATCCACTTGGACCCTTCCGGCGACCTTTGGGACTCCCTTAGGACCCTTAGGGAACCTCTTGAGAAATTTTGGGACCTCTGAACCCTGGCACCCCTGGCTCCCCCTTTCCACGCTGTAAAACCCGTACACAGAAAAATGTATATATGTGAAATGCTTGAGTAGAACAGTTGACCATTGCAGTCCACGGATTACTGGTGCAGTGGGCGAGGGTCGCGTCGAGGCAGGTCGAGGTGCGTCGAGATCAGTTAAACATGTTGAGGCGAGTCGAGTTGGTCGCGCGACGAGCCGAGACTGTCCGAGGTGATTCGAGACAAGCCGAGATGAGCTAAGACTAGGGGACCCGTGGAGCTCGGGGGATCTGGGGGACTTGGAGGACCTTCCGGGATTCGTCGGGCTCTTTCAGGACCCGAAACACCTCTGCCACCCCACTCCAACCCCAAAACGCTTGAGTTAAAAAAAGGGTTAGCACAGAGACCTACTCGGTATCTGCGTTGAACCTACTCTGTGCCTACGTTGAACCTACTCGGTAACTATAAGTTAAACCTGCTCTGTGTCTACGTCGGACCTACTTTGCATCTGTTTTAGATCTACTCCGTCTCTGTGTTGAACTTATTCTGTGTCTGTGTTGGAACTACTCGGAATACGCGTTAAACCTGCTCGTTCTCTACACTGCACCTACCTTGCCACTCATCAATTGCCCTGCGGGGGAGCCTACATTAACTTCGCGTTGGAACTCCGGTGGAAAGTGAAGCAACTACTACTACTACTACGCCCTCTAAAGTATTTCACCTATTATCTTCCTATTAAACTTCATTAGTTTTATAAACTAGATCATGACTTTGATGGAGATGATGCCATAAATTACTGGTCGATTTATCTTTATTGAACTTTGTTTTCTGCAAATTTAGTACACACCCCCCCACTCCTTCACTATTAATGAATACGCCAAATCAAGTTATGCCACGTCTCCCTCAACATATCACAACGCCGACTATGAGCTTGTACATGTGTATATTCAAGCTTATGTACGTGTATACGAGTTCAAAAAATGAATAACAAAATTTGAAATTCAAAAATTCAATAAAATTTCAAAAATTTCTAAGGATAACAGAGCCAAGTCGGTCTATTGAAGTGATCAGTTGGCTACTTAAAAAATGTCCGGGCCTCGGAAATTTTGGAATTTTCTTGAAAATTTGGATTTTAAATTTTGTTTACCTACACAGTGTCAATTTTTACCCTGTATATGCCTACATGGTACCGGCAACGGTGCCCGCAAACTTGGAACAGGACCCAAATTCAAAATCAAGATGTAAAAACTACCAACATCATGTACCATTATATCCAATTAAGCGAATTTATACCTAACACAACATCAAATTATGCGAATAAAAAACCTAATAAAGTTCTATTCCTATGATATCCATTCCAAATCATACAACAACAACTATAAACTATCGAAATAAGATTTTCTACTCTACCCTAACCGACATTCATTAACTATGATGTACGGCGTATCCTACCACACCTCAGAGGAAATAACCTACACTAATATCACACGTGATCTGGTTCATGAAAAAAAAAATCGTATGCTAACTTAACAAACATACCGAAAAATATATCTCACATTTAAAACAAACGCTGAGTTCATGCAGAATAAAGTAATAATACTACGGTATCCGTTCAATTCAATAACAAACTCCTAGACCTAACTGATGCTATGGCTCTAGTACGACAAAATCAAAGCCCACTGTGTCATAACAACAAATTCTACAATGCTTTATTGGGTCACTTCTCAACAAGTTCCTCCCTGGTTTGGAACAATATTGAGAGGCAACACCCAGTGATGGTACAATACCTCAGACATACCATGCATCTGTTTAGTACATCTTCCATGAACAGCTTCGAGCAGTCACATTCTGGACGTAACCAAGAATCCATACACAGGTACAGTTGTCATGAATGGGCCTGACATGAGTCTCTAAGAGTTTGGCCATAAAATCTGGGCTTCTGTTCACTGACGACCCAAGGAAATCACTACAACGACCAGCAGCTCGTCGCATAACCTCTCTAACAAACCCATGGAACATAAGAACAACATCCACATGAACTTACAAATTCACGTTGAACTTGTATGAACTCCAAATGACTACCAAAGAGTGTAAACCGCCTCTACACCAGGACCCATCCGTCCAGTAAAACGACTTCTAAAACGTTAAACTATACACTTGTTAGGGTTTAATGACCAAATTCAACAGAGATGAAGTACGGATTTACTCCTCTTCAACATATATTCCTATGATTATCGTGGAAAAATAATACAACAATAATAAAATAACTACGTAATTCTCTACTCTGCTCTAATTAACAATAAAAACTATGATATCTGTGAGTATCCATCATAGTAAAATGGTCTCCTTATACAAATAAACATGAACGCAACGAGTTTTTGCCTAGAGGACTCCTCTAACTCCTCCAAAATAATAAAGTATGACGTTATTCCTACGATAAATATACAATAAACTATCTACAAGACCAAGCTTGTTACAAATCGAATCTTCTATAGCAATATTTTTCCTCTTCAATCTTTGTAACAGGATGGAAAAGATGCATAAAATGCTAAAACGATACACCATATAACTAAATTACATCTGCAATAATGTTCTACATTTCAGATAAACGCGTAATATATCCTAATAATCCGATATTATAAAAAAAAATCCAATATCATTGCATTGAAGATGGAAACTCTACAGAGAACATACAAAACTGAATGAAATATACTACAACGCTCGAGTTATAGTAAAATAAGACGATCGATTCTCTACCATACATTAAAAACCATGATGTACGAGAAAAAAACTAGGATGTAACCTACCAAACAACTAACGTGAATAAGCTAGCAGAACATGCGAGCAACATACATAACTGAAACCTATAGTAAATGTGGTATAATACTTCTACCGGAACACGCTAAAGTATAGGCAAATCTGGTGGAAATATTTCTGAATGGCATATCAGAACACGGGCAAAATCAAATTCTCTTTAACTGATGTAACCACGGCATATTCGTAACAGATTGTCATATAAACATAAAAATACCAAAATGATGCAATAACCGACCAAATTATGCATGAAATAATGTACTACGTGAAATTGCAAACCTAAAATATCCAAAAATTTCTATAACCGTATGAAATACCAATTCAAAATTCCTAAAACATAACAAATTCAGCATTAATCAACCGATCATTACTGTGTATACACAACGCAATATAATAACTTACGATTAATTCATATCGCTTACGTAAGCTCCAGATACTCTCGCTGAGGGGGGCATCCAACCGATACTCGCTATATAAAGAATATCGAAATAAGACTACTCGAACGGTCTACAAACGCTTGATAACGGTCCATTTGGAACCTGGGAATACATGGTAACACCGATATATCTGATCCAAAACTGGATAGTGCGTTATGAGAAGACAGATTCTCGTAACGAAGCTGCTACATCCCCAGAAATATATACGTCAACCCGCCAACTGCCAAACTATTATACCATACTATTCCTATAGATATTATATACATATGAAACCAACAGATATAAAAACACTAAACGTTGCACAAATCCAACCATCAGGCTGGTACCAAGCAGGGCCAAACGCGCAGTAAGGCTGCAAATCGATCTATAAAACATACCTATTATACTAATCCAACAATCAATATGTACAATATAATGATAGCTCCAAGTAGAAACCTTGAACGGAATATATACGGCAGGTGATTAATAATTCATAAATTGACATGTAGAGATGAAATCCAGCGATTAGAGGATGATTTCGAGTGGAGGGGGGTCTCGAGGTAACGTCTGAGTATGACAGTGATGAATAGAGGTCTACCACCGTGGCAAGGCAGTGGCACCGTTCCAATTGACTACTACTGTATGGCAGCTGCCTTTACTGTATCAGTGTCATACTGTAGATATGCTGTAACTTTCAACTGTGAATTACGCACAAAAAGCGTTTGGATTTAATCCAATACTATATCTTTTGCTCTATAATAACAAAGAACCTACATAATACTGCATTCATATTGCTATCTCCTAATAAATACATTATAAATATCAGATCATTACCCCTAAATTAGATATTGATCGAGCAATGAATGCATCAGCCAGTTGAAATCCTATCACAATGCTATATGTCCCACAAAATAAGTTACAGGTCGAGCAATACAATAAATAGCCATTGAAATAGCAGCGATGCCACGACACTAAATAATACGATGCATAAATAAATATATAGAAACAAATACTATTAATAAAAAAGTAAATCCTACACGTACAGTCAACCTGCTACCCAATACAGGTCAAATCACCCAATGCATAAACATTGAGGTTTTATTACGATAAATACATGAACTAATGAATGAATCTACTATTTAAAAAAATATCCTACACGAAATCATAAACAATCAAAATTAGCGTTTATGCAGTCACTACACGCCAAGATTTGCGTCCTCAGCCACAAGGGACGCCTAAATTTGCGTTCTTGCACAACATAAACGCCTCCACGTGAAATAGGGAGTGCAAAAATTCGTAGAGATGTACGTTTCGCACAAATATTAGCTACTGACGAGCTTCCACTATTATTGTTTACCAATGCATAGTCGGTCTCTGTTTATAGGTAAGGGACGTGAATACGATAGTGTACCCTTCAGTAACGAGCGAACTTTTCCTAATGTCTCAGGATCATGTAAAAAGAACCATCAGGCGAAAGTTCCGCTGTATAATGGTTCGTAGTAAAGGATGATTATTCTTTCTATTTAATCTCTCATCGTCGATTCGTTTGAATGGCCAACCCCATAACCCAAAACTAATTTTCCTTATTTTCAATTTGTTCGACTTCCCTGTTACTTCGTGCACCCGGCGCGGTATCTATTGTTTGTATTGTTCATAGATTGCGATAACATTTCCAATTCCCTTAGAGTAGTGTTCTGTTGGATTTACCCTTAATTCCTCATTACTATTTCGATGTTCATGGCAGTAAGCGGGCCTTTAGACTCAGAGTCGATGTTCATGGCAGTAAGCGGGCCTTTAGACACAGTCGATGTACATGGCAGTAAGCGGGCCTTTAGACTCGGAGTCGATGTTCATGATAGTAAGCGGGCCTTTAGACTCAGAGTCGATGTTCATGGCAGTAAGCGGGCCTTTAGACTCAGTCGATGTACATGGCAGTAAGCGGGCCTTTAGGCTCAGAGTCGATGTTCATGGCAGTAAGCGGGCCTTTAGACTCAGAGTCGATGTTCATGACAGTAAGCGGGCCTCATATAGCGTGTAATAGTGCATCATTGTTGTCGATCCCTCCACCTACCCACGTCTATCCAGCAATCCAATAAGACAGCCAGGGGCGGGAAAGCACATGTGTGTCGTGCCAAGCTCGTCCGTTAACAATAAGTATCCTCTCAAGCCAGTCTCCTGGCACAATCTCTCGCTTCTCCAACGCTAAATCATCAGTACATCAACTCCGTTTTCGCGGCCTCTATTCACCCATATTGGAGTGGATGGATGATTATTCGTTTTATTATTCCTTATTACGTGGGCTCTATTACTTCTCTCTGCCCTTTTTTCATAGTGATAAATTTTGCAGTTGTTATTATTATATATATCAAGGTTGGGTGAGACAAGGTGGTTCCAGGGAAAGGGGGTACTCGTGGGACCCGCGAGACTCGGGGGACTCGGGGTTTCGGGAACCATGGGGGACTTAGAGGACCAGAAGGGTTTGGGGGGGACCCACATGGACCCTTCTGGGGCCCTTTGGGACACCCTTGAGACCCTTCGGGACCCTCTTGAAAAACTGTAGGACTCACTTGAGGCCCCTCTGAATCCTGGAACCTTTGCTCCCTCCTCCTAAATCTACGTTAAACCTACTCTGTATCTACGTTAAACCTACTCTGTATCTACGTTAAACCTACTCTGTATCTACGTTAAACCTATTCTGAATCTACGTTAAGCCTACTCTGAATCTACGTTAAACCTACTCTGAATCTACGTTAAACCTACTCTGAATCTACGTTAAACATACTCAGAAATCTACGTTTAACCTACTCTGAATCTACGTTAAACCTACTGTGAATCTATGTTAAACCTACTCTGAATCTACGTTAAACCTTCTTTGAATTTGCGTTAAATCTACTCTGAATTTACGTTTAATCTACTCTGTATCTACGTTAAATCTACTCTGTATCTACGTTAAACCTATTCGGTATCTACTACTACCTATTCGGTATCTACGTTGAACCTACTCTGATTCTACGTTGAGCCTACTCTGAATCTATGTTGAACCTACTCTGAATCTACGTTGAACCTACAATCTACGCTGCACCTACTCTGCCACTCTTTAATTGCCCTACGGGGGAGTCGGCATTAACTTCGCGTTGGGACTCCGGTGGAAAACAACATCAAACTACTACTACTATCCACCCATACCATGGTCTTTCTCTCAATCAGTCTCAAGCGCGTAGCCAGGGGGGGGACGTTAGCAAATGGGACGGCCAACAAAAGCCTTCGGAGGTTGAATTTGATAGGGTCGATTGAGTCGCTAAACTTTGCCGGGCAATTTACACTATAACACCACCCCATGAGGATAACGCCACCCCATAAGGATAACGCCACCCCATGAGGATAACGCCACTCCATGAGGATAACGCCACCCCATGAGGATAACGCCACCCCATGAGGATAACGCCACACCAAGAGGATAACGCCACCCAATAGGGGCAACGCCACCCCATGCAGATAACGCCACCCCATGAGGATAACGCCATCCCATGAGGATAACGCCACCCCATGAGGATAACACCACCCCATGATTATACCGCCACCCCATGAGGATAATGCCACCCCATGAGGATAACGCCACCCCATGAGGATAACGCCACCCCATGAGGAAATTCTTAGATACGCGCCAGGTCACACTACGCCTACTCACCTGTGGTTTCCTTGCTCTGCTCACCAATCTCCCTCCCTTCAATCATCCTCTCCGTGTTAACGTGACGCCTCGTTACTCATGAATCACTGTCTTTCATCTCTCTCTATCACTGTCCTGATACGCCCATAGACAATCCATCCTCGTCACTCTCCGGTCATCCTTCTCGAATATTTCTTTTCAAAAACATCCATCCTACTGATAAACACCCCCAAATTCAACTGTTTGTAAAGCTAATCTGAAAATGTTTGTTTGAATCTTTAAATTGATAAATAATAAATTCTTGTGATTTCACGGTAACAAACAACATCTTGTTTTTAGATGTTTTACGCTCACTAACACCGTCTTGTTCACTGATGTTTTACGGTAACAAACACCGTCTTGTTCACTGATGTTTTACAGTCACAAACGTCATCTTGTTCACTGATGTTTTACTGTCACGAACAACATCTTGTTCACTGATATTTTCCGGTCACAAACACTGTCTTATTCACTGATGTTTTACGGTCACAAACACCGTCTTGTTCACTGATGTTTTACAGTCACAAACAACATCTTGTTCACTGATGTTTTACAGTCACAAACAACATCTTGTTCACTGATGTTTTACAGTCACAAACAACATCTTGTTCACTGATGTTTTGCAGTCACGAACAACATCTTGTTCACTGATGTTTTACAGTCACAAACAACATCTTGTTCACTGATATTTTACAGTCACAAACAACATCTTGTTCACTGATGTTTTACAGTCACAAACAACATCTTGTTCACTGATGTTTTACAGTCACAAACAACTTCTTGTTCACTGATGTCTTACAGTCACAAACAACATCTTGTTCACTGATGTTTTGCAGTCACGAACAACATCTTGTTCACTGATGTTTTACAGTCACAAACAACATCTTGTTCACTGATGTTTTACAGTCACAAACAACATCTTGGTCATTGATGTTTTACAGTCACAAACAACATCTTGTTCACTGATGTTTTACAGTCACAAACAACATCTTGTTCACTGATGTCTTACAGTCACAAACAACATCTTGTTCACTGATGTTTTACAGTCACAAACAACATCTCGTTCACTGATGCTTCACAGTCACAAACAACATCTTGTTCACTGATGTTTTATGTCTCACAAGCTCGTAATGGTTCTCTAAATTGATTCACTAATCTAATCAAATATTTATCGTACTCCTAACCAGTTTTCATTTTGGATTGTATTTTCAAACAGTTGGAATCTTCAACATAAAATGAGTTTTTCAGCAGTTCTAGTTCCACTAAGGGCCGGCCAATACTGAGCACTATCAGGCACTCAGGGGAAAAAGTAAGTTTGGTGCCGTGATTCACTGATATTGCCCGACCATCTGTCTCTGAAATTAAGTGCCCCGATAGCCGAAGTTTCAAACGACCTATATTTCCTTGACATTTTTCCTCTCGTGTAGAACGCTCTGGACTGTGCTCGGAAAAGATAGCACGAGGATACCGTGATGCTGTCACAGTTTGGGATTTTTATCTGCGAATGACTCTCTTGGAGTAATGAGATGTGTGCATGTAATCATGTTCTTTGTCGGGCATACAACATACAAATTTGTCGGGCACACAACATTTAAATTAAAAGTGTCTTTGTCGAGGTAATATGACCTAAATAACTAAAATTAATTACCTGTGAAGAGCTTGAATTTGATGTGTTGTACACAAAAGGCAGGAATGAATCGAAGGTTAGAAGCCCAGTGCAAGAGCGCTGTCGTGTCCCTGTACAATATTAATCGAAGGTTAGAAGCCCAGTGCAACAGCGCTGTCGTGTCCCTGTACAATATTAATCGAAGGTTAGAAGCCCAGTGCAACAGCACTGTCGTGTTCCTGTACAATTCTCGTCCACGCCACTATTGACGAGACCGCCAGCCGTGGTGTATTGTATACTGTTCATAAAGCTTGGTTTACTTGGTGCAAAACTGAATAAGTTTACCTGCACTAACAATCTAACTGTTGCACTCATATATGGTATGCCCAATACTGTGCAGTTGCGTTCTCTGATAAACATCAAAGCATATTTATTGACCTAACGAATCCATTGTTAGCTAGGAATATATATTTTTTTTAATGTCACGAATGGCATAATCATCAATAGTTGTTGTTAGCGCAATTGAAAGAGAGGTCATCATAACAAGTGTAGTTTGATAATCGAGTAGAACTTGGTGAGACGTCGGTTTTATCACGTCGGTTCCTGTTGATTAGGCTTAGACGATGCTGAAACATATATAGGTCGTTTGAAAGTTTGGCTATCGAGATGAAATTAAAACTGGCTACAAAATGACTATCCAGATACAAATTAAAAGCATTTTGGTCATAACTTACAGGCATAAATTGTTCAAAGTAATGGACAAATGGTATCTAGATGTTGTGTCTTGGCCAACACTTGATCTCGACCACCTGTTGTGGCAATCCGCATACTGGTCGTTCAATTATTCTTTCATGCACCATGCCATATATTGTACCACCTATCAATGCTCCTCGATTGAGAAATGTAAACAAATCACCTTGAATTGCTGCCTTGGTTTTGCTTTGTGTTGTATAGTTTTGCGTTTCTATGCTATTTACAGCTTGCAACCCTCATCACAACACCCTCTTTGACCCCTGAACTGCGCATTCCTTCTCGAACGAAAACTCCACTGAAAACACATTGGGGTCGTCCTGAAATAGACCCCTGTGCGTCAAGTTTCTATCCTCTTGGCTTTAGCTTTCGAAAGTTTACATCCACGAGCTGGGAAAGTTCGGAGGGACCGCTTTGGGTCAGGAGCAAAGACTTGTTATCACTGGCATGCAGGCTACTCCCACCCGATCGGAAAAGCAGGAATCGCGGGGTAAATAACAACGTCTCCACATCACACAAGAGTTAATATAATACGTATCTACTTGCATGTATAGTGAGAGATTTTGTGTGGAAACATTGTATTCTGATCTGACTTTAGAAAACAGACACACTTTGACACACTTCCCCTTGCCATACATAAAATATATTGAGCGTATATTGATTTTATTCATAGAATAAAAATCTTCAACCCAATATGCTTCTGTTTCTCCTTCAGCTCCCTCCCAGGCACATTATATTCACAGTTGAACTGGAAAAACTGCAATTTCTCCGACCCAGAGCTCCTTTCAGAAATCCTTCCTCACTTCTTTGCCGCTCCTTTAATTGGATTGTGTCAATATCCTTCAGGAGTCGCGCAAAGGTAAAATCAGGATTTTATTCGGGTGTGTTTGCTGGATTCCTAGCCCCTTTGCGGAGCAAAGGGGCTAGGAACCCCGTTCTCTGTAAAACCCTTCTTCAAAGACGGCAAGACAAGCAAGGTGAGGAGAGGCCCGCGCCTCTCCGAACCCTATTGTTAGGGTTACTGAATGTGCGTGGCTGTAGTACAAATGAAGTAAAGAGGAGAGAGATTGGCGAGATGTTTGTGAGGAGGCAGTTTGATGTGCTGGCGCTGAGTAAGACAAAGCTGAAAGGTGGGGCGATTATGGGTTAGGTCTGGAGTGGAGTGGAGTCTGGAGTAAAGGGTGGCTGGGCACGAGAAGGTGTGGTGTTGATATTGAGTGATCGGTTGGCTATTAACGTTACCGAGTGGAAGGAGGTGTCCACACGATTGATGTGGGTGAAAGTTACGTTAGGCGTAGAAAGATGGGTATTTGTGAGTGCACACTGTCCGGGTAGCGAGATGAATGAAGAGAAGAGGGAGTAATTTTGGACTGACCTGAGTGAGTGCTTTGAGAAATTTAGAGGTCAATTCAATGTGGTTGTACTGGATGACCTTGATGCGTGAGTTGGTGATATTGTGGTGGAGAATATGATAGGAAGGTATGGTGTTCCTGGTAGAAATGACAGTGAAGAAAACCTGATAGGTATGTGTATGGAGCAGGAGTTGGTGGTCGGAAACAGTTTGTACAAGAAGCGAGATATCCACAAGTACACATGGGTAAGGATGGCCCATGGTGCAGTGGTGGAGAAAGCGCTGATGGATTTTGTGTTAAATTCGAGGAAAGTGGTGGGGAGGCTGTTGGATGTGCGGGATTTGAGGAGTGAGGAGTGAGGTGGAAGGGCAACAAAAGAGTGGAAAGAGGAAGAGAAGTAGTGAAAGTGAGTGAATTGAAGGTGAGAAACAGAGCTGAAGAGTTCCAGCAGGCGTTGAGGGAGGAATATGACAACGTGAGAGGACAGAACCTGATAGATGTGGAGGAAGAATGAGAGAAGTTGAGAGATGCGTTACTGAGATGTGCGAATAATGTGTGCGATGCTCGCCATGTGGGCGGGTGCAGATTGAAGGGTTGCGAGTGGTGGAACGAGGAGGTCAAACTGGCGGTGGCACGGAAAAGAGGAGCGTTTGAGGAGTGCTTGGAAGTGAAGTGGGTGGTGAGGAGAGCTAAAAGGGATGCTGATGCCAGGTGGAGAAGACGGTTGTGCCAGATTTTCGAGGCGAACACAAAGATGTTCTAGAAAGAGGTGAAGAGGGTGAGAAAGGTAGAGACCGGAAAGTAGGAGGTGGTGAAAGATGGAAACAGCCAGTTGTTGTTGGAAAGTGGTGATGTACGGAAGAGGTGGGCCGAGTATTTTGGTGAGTTGTTGGATGTCGAGGATGACAGAGAGGCTGACATTGTTGCTGTGGGTGGTGGCGCTCGGATGCAAGTTTTGGGAGAAAGACTTGTGGCGAACATTACCAAGGAAGAGGTACAAGAGGCGGCGAAGGTGATGAGAGCAGGGAAAGCCCGGGGCTTGGATGGCGTGGCGACCGAGTGCCTGAAAAGAGGTGGAATAACGATTGTCAAACGGTTAGTGAGGCTACTGAACTTGTGTTTTGTGACAGACGTGGTACCGATTGAGTGGTGCAGTGCTTGCATTGTTCCTCTGCTCCGAAGGAGATAAAAATAAATGCTGCAACTCGAGAGGTATCAGTCTGGTGTGTGTGGTTGTAAGTTTTGCGGAGGAATGCTGATCAAAAGGATTAGAGACAGTACGGACTGCAATTGGGGAGGAGCAGTGTGGTTTTAGAAGTAGTAGAGAGTGTGCCGATCAGATTTATGCAGGGAGACAGGCCTGTGAGAAGTACCTTGCTAAGGGAAAAGATGTGTTCTGGACCTTCATAGATCTGGAAAACGCATACGACAGGATTGACAAGGAAGCGCTGTGGAGGGTGATGCGTTTGTATGGAGTGGGCGGAAATCTGTTGAAAGCTGTGCAGAGTTTCGATGTTGGCAGTGAAGCATGTGTCAGAGTGGGAAGCGAGGTGAGTGATTGGTTCACAGTAAAAGTGGAACAGAGACAAGGCTGCGTGATGTCTCCATGACTGTTCAATCTCTATATGGATGGAGTGGTCAGGGAAGTGAACGCGAGTGGGCTGGGTCGTGGCTTGGAGCTTTTGGAAGCGAATGGGCGGAGATGGCAGCTGAGCCAGTTGCTATTTGCAGATGATACGGCGCTGGTAACGGATTCAGAGTAAAAGTTATGTAGGCTAGTGCCAGAGTTTGGAAGAGTGTGTGAGAGAAAGAAGCTAAGGGTGAACGTGGGTAAAAGTAAAGTAATGAATGCTCGAGGACTGTGATTGTAGGCAAAATTAGTGTCAGCCTAAATGGCGAGCTGTTGGTGGAAGTGCAGTGTTTAAAGTACCTGAGCTCCCATATAAAGATGACGGAACTAGTGGAAATTAAAGTGAAGGCATGAGTGAAGGAGGGGTGTGAATGGTTGGGTGCACTGAAGAGTGTAATGAGTTCTAGGACGTTAGAGATGGAAGCAAAGAGAAGGTTGTATGGGGTTGTTGTAGTCCCAGCTGAATATTGGGGGGTGGGGGTAGAGGAGAGAAGAAGTTTGAATGTTTTCGAGATGAAATGTTTGAGGAGCATGGCTGGATTTACGCTGAGAGACCGGATCACCAACGACATGTTTCAAATCAGAACGGGGATGGTGAAGATGTTGGAGAACAAAGTGGATTCGCGCGTTCTGAGATGGTTCTGGCACATGGTGATGACGGATGAAGAAAGACTGGTGAAAAGGGTGATGGAGGCGGAGGCGAAAGGTCGCAAGTCTAGAGGTAGACCGAAGTTTGGGTGGATGGATGGTGTGAAGCAGGCGTTGGGGACTTGAATGTGGAATTGGCGAGAGAGCTTGCAATGAACAGACGTGAGCAGAGAATGGCTGTGAATGGTTGATTTTTGACGCTGCTCTGATATGCTTTCCCACCCTTGGCATCACGTTGTCGAGATGGTCGTGGGTGAATTAGACCCGGTCATCATGATGCGGCGGGGGTAAACCAGTATGAGCTGTCGGACCTGCTG
>SDVV010004891.1:0-19744 GCA_016164225.1 Gammarus roeselii | reverse complement strand
TATATATATAAAAGGAACAAAAAAGCTAGGACAGCTACACAAAACATATTTATTAATTTACCGTTTCGGGTCTATAACCCATCTTCAGCATCTGAAAAGTCAGAACAAAATTCAGAGTCAATTCAATTTGATAACAATCAATACAAAAATTTTGAAAAATGATATTGTTCCTACCTACCTAACTACATGTGGTAACAACATCCACAACAAACGCATAAACTACCTATTGACTAAATTTAAGGGATGAGAACTCAGGCTGTCATTGAGGGAAGGTGTATTCCTGTATATATGCAACGCCAGAGACATTGACGGATGGAGGTCTCCCCGTGCCAGCTTAGTGGTAACATTTCCAATCGTATGCTCCTAGTACAAAAATGTTCCTATGAAACCGTGCAACTATGTAATACACATACAGTCAACATAATATGTACCATACCAACATACCGTGCGAAATATTCCAATCAAAATGACCCTATACAATATTAATTACCGTTTACAAGACCTATTAACAAACCATCAATAACCAGGGCCTTTTCTGTCTGTCTTGGCCACTCCCTTCCCCTATCCTCCTCCCCTATCCCCCCCCCGGTTGTTTTGAAGTACCTGAAGTAATTAACTTGACCACAAAAGTAATTGATTCGCCCTACAAGTTCTTAGTAATAACAATGTCCGAGTAAAAAGGGACTAAGTCGGACACACAATGCAATCAAGGACTTCCTAATCATTACATTGTCCCATTTGCGTTTTCATACACCCAAAAAGTAATTAAAATGGCAACACAAGTAATTAACTGGATCTGAGAGTAATTAATAATTACAATGTCCGAGTTACATAGGGGTTAGGTCGAACACAATGTTTTTAGATACTTCCTAACCATTACATTGTTCCATTTGCGTTTTTGTAATCATATACTCTACTAACAGGGGCATGGTGGTGGCGTCCGGTCCCATGTCTACGTCCATTATGTGATTGTGGGTTATCCACGTGTATCCCGTGCATAAGCGGTTAATGAACCCTTGGTCTTCCTTATTAGAAAACCTGGCGCCCCACTCTCCCACGGATGGTTCAACTGCAAGCATCTTTTGTCCACTCTGTTGCCAAGAGTCATTCCATCGTGCTTTTATACGTGAGTTAATGACTGGGAACCAGTCTCGGTAATGTATGGAGATGAATTGTTTTTGCTGGGTAGACGCCCGTTTAGCGAGAGAATCTGCGCGCTCGTTTCCTCTTATTCCCATGTGTCCAGGGATCCAGCAGAACTCGACCGCTTAGCCAGTCTCGGACATCGTGAATAGGTCGTGTTGCATTTTTCTAAGGGCAGGATGATTAAAGTGAAGAGTTTTCAGCTAGGTGAGGACACTCAGACTGTCTGAAAATATAACATATTTGGGGAGGCGGTCACTTTATGTAATGGAGATGGCCAGTTCGAGTGCGTGCAGCTCTGCAAAAAATACAGAGGCCTCCTGGGGTAGAGTGGCTGAACGCGAGGACCCTTCGCCTAAGGCGGCCGCTCCCACTCCGTCCGACGTTTTGGAGCCGTCAGTGAAAATAGGGCGGTGCCCAGAGTACTGTTCATCAAGAAGTCGCGAGAATTCTCGGCGGTACGTGTTGGTTGGGGTTGTTGCTTTGGGGTACGTTTGCAAATCTAGGTTGACCAGCGCTGGGCTGATCACCCACGTTGGTGTGTTGATTTGAAGAGCTCGATAGGAGAATGAAGGCTTGATTGCTTTACGACTGATGTTCAGAGAGGTCAGTAAGTTGTCCGCGCGTAGAAAAAAGGGTAGGCGTATGGTCTTCTTAGCCGCAACGAGGCGTGTATCGAGAATGTTGGAAACGTCACTGATTCCTGTCTTCAAATAGTACTGTAGTGAGAGTGCGTCTATCCGGAGCGGTAGACGAAGCTTGTTAGCAAGCAAGTTCATGGATTCGATGAATGTGGAACGGAACGCACAGGTTGTGATACGTAGGGCGTTATTTTCGATGATGGAGAGAGGTTCAAGGGTGGTTTTGGCTGCTGAACCATAAACCATTGCTCCATAGTCAATGCGCGAGCGTATTATTGTTCTGAATAACGTCATGCCGGTGTCCATATCGGCTCTGAATTTCAAGGATGGTACAGAGAGGATAGGTCCGGTTGCCTTTTTGCCAGAGTCTCCAGCGCTGTAATATGATGTCGCCATGTGACTTTAGGGTCCCACTCGAGACCGAGGATTTTTTCTGATTCCTCGTATACTAGCGGAGTGATGTTCAGCGTTAGGGCTGGTTTTAGGTGTAAGCCGGGCACAAGAGTAAAGTGCATGCTTTTTCGTTTTGGAAGGCGATAATCTGAATCCGTTCAAGGAGGCCCAGTTCCCGACTAGGTTAAACATTTTTGGAGTTCCTGTTGAATTGCTAAAAGGCCTGTAGCTTATTTGTAAGTCGTCCACGTATAGTGATGAAAGCAATCTTCAGTCACGCGGTAGAATGTCTGCTATCTGGTCGATTTTGAGTATGAAAAGAGTGACACTGAGGACGCTTACTTGGGGACACCCATTTCTTGCGGATAGGATGGTGACAAGGTGTCGCCGACCTTAACCCTGATGGTGCAATTTTGCAAGAATTGGTGGATGTAACGTGGTAAGTGGCTTCTCATGCCTTAACGGTGGAGATCCTTCATGATGCCATATTTCCAGGTGGTATAGTATGTTTTTTCCACGTCGAAAATTGTGGAAACCACGTGTTCACCTCGGACAAATGCCTGTCTAGTGTCAGATCTCAGTCTCACGAGGTGGTCCGTTGTAGAGTGGCGCTTGCGACCGCCACACTGGATGCTGTTCAGGCCTGCATGCATATCAAGGTAGTCGACAAGGCGCGTGTTAATCATTCTTTCCATGGTCTTGCAGAGGACGCTGGGACGAGCAATGAGGCGATATTTATGTGGGTCACCGTGAAATTGACCGGGTTTGGGTATTAGGATCATTACAGATTCCCGCCACTGATCGAGAAAAAATGAGTTTGAGTACATAGTGTTGAAGACTTTTAATAAATGCTCACGGGCGCCATCTGGGAGATTCTTGATCATGTTGATGTGCACCCGGTCTGGTCGAGGTGAAGTTTCACGTGTATGGTCAATTGTGCACCACAGCTCGTGGAGGGAGGAAGGTCTGTTATCGGTCTCTTCGTTTCTAGAAGTAAATTCAAGCTTTTCTCTTTCCCGCAAGTCCTTTTCCCGTTGGAAAGCAGCCGTGTAGTTTGTTGATTGCGATATCTGTCTAAAAGTCTGAGCTAGTTTATTTGCGATTTCCGCGTGGGAAGAATAAGTTCTGCCTCCGTCTGAAAGGAGGTTAATAGGTCGCTCGGGTTTCCCTGGATAAGTCAGATTTTTTCCCACACTTGAGTGAGGGGGGGTGTTTCGATTAAAAGTGTTGACTAACCGAACTCAGCTTTCACGTTTCTTCCCCACTCGGAGTTTTCGGTTTACAGCAGATGCTCTTTTCCACGCTTCTCGGTTCTTGGGGGACCGTGCACGTCGGTAGGCATTGTATAGCCTTTCACGCTTATCTCATGCTTCTTGCACCTCTCGGCACCTCCGTGGTTTCGGAAAAAACGTGAAGGGGCATATTGGGGAATGCTTGCCTCGGCTGCAGCTTGAAATTTTTCGTATAGACGGGTGACGAGGTCGTGTTCCGAAATGTTTTCGGGAATGGCATCCAAATCGCTCCACGCGATGTGTGCTGAGTATTCCACCCAGCAGGCTTTCCGGTAATTGAATCGAAGTTCTTGTGAGGCAGGGTTTCTTGATTGGTTGGCGAGAAGTGATATGGTGACTGGGTTATGGTCGCTGTCGTGTGTTGTATTGATTTGAGCCTAGTGTGTTGAAGGCAAAACTCCTTAATCAAGTTGGGGTGCCAGAGTGGGGGAGCATGTGGATAAATCGATGGCAGTTTCACTTTCGGGGTGATTCGGGTAGGTTGTCCGTCGTTGAGAAGGACCAGGTTGTGAGTGTTTATGGTGTTGGCCATTATCACTCCCCTGGAGTCTGTTCTCACGCATCCCCATGTTTCATGGTAGCTATTGGCAAGGGCAGTTGGTTTAGCAATTCGTTCATTAGTGCTTCCGAGAGGTCATGGCTTCGTGACGAGTAGAAGGATACCACTGTTATTGGCCTTGAGACGCATATCTTTACAGTGATAGCTTGAAGTCCTGTCCTCAGGGAAAGGGGAGGTGAGGTACGTGATCAGTCACGTTGGTGTGACTTTCGCGGCAGTGTATGATATATTGGTGGATTCTGAAGGTGTCGGTCTCTCTGAGTTTGATCTATTGGAGGCCTATCACCAAAGGTTTATTGGTGGCTATTAAGGATAGTAATTCGTCTTTCTTGTTTCCGAGTCCCTGGCAGTTCCACTGAAGTATTATGGCTTTCATTTTGAAGGCTGTTCACACTCCGACCTTGATGATCTAGAGTGGTCACGTGATTCGCTGGAGATTTTGTGGTGTTAGCGTTTGTGAGTTTGCCCAGGGGTTTCGGGATGGGAATGCTCACGGCAGTGTTCACGGGAGTGTTCGCCTTCGGTGGAAAGTGGTCAGCTGTGATTGCTGAGGTCGCGGCTGCGATTTGATTTGAGTTGAGCCTCATTTCCACCAGAGCCTCAACGTGAGTCATAATAGGCTCCCCGTAGGGCCCGCGGCTGCGAGTGCTCTTGTGGGAGGACGAGGGTTTGTGCTCTTTGGCTTTGCTTCGTGAGCGAGTGCGCTCTTCTTCTGCGTCAGCCTTTTTGATCTACGTGGGTGGTTGTGTGGAGTGCGAGCTATTTGGTCCAGGTTAGATGACTGGTTGTTCAGAGGTCTCGCATACGAGTTTTTCGAAATAAGCGCCGTAGTCGAGGCCGTGATCGTTTTCGCTGGTGACGTGTTCGTGAGTCAGGTTTGTCAACGGGGAGTCGTGTCACTCGCAGAGGTTTTCCACGAATGGAGCCGCATTTGGGACAGGTGGAGGTAGTTCTGGATTCCTGTCCTGGCGGGCCGTTATTTGGGAGTTGTTATTGATCTTTTTGCTCAGTGGCGCCTGGGCATCGGAAGCTTCTTCATCTCTTTGACTTTTCGTTTTCATAGTAGTGAGCCTTACTGTGTGGTCAACTGCGGGGGATGCATCCATCTCGACATCCTCCTGGGCACCGCATAATTTATTTCTAGGACTGTGTATCTCTGACGCAGGGGCGGTCGCTGGGCTGAGTGAGGAAGCACTGCAGGCAGGTCGGTGTGTTGGAGTCTTGTTACGCTGTTGCCCTGACGTTGTGTGGATGTCGTCGGGGGAGTTTCGTTGAATTGACGATTTGACTGCTTTGGCATTATTGAGGCGGTTTGGGTTATCGTTTTTCCATTTTTGGATGCTGCGTTCGTTTAGTGTGATTTTTATTTCTTTTTGGTCCATGTATGTCGCGGTTGCCTGCCTCATTGTAGCATGAGCAGAGGTAGCATTTAGGGTGGCTGGCTGTGCAGTCTTTTCTGTCATGCTCGCCGGCGCACTTTCTTCAACGTTGGGGTGTATGCGGCTGGCAGTATTCAGGGCATTTTTTGCACATTGGGGGCCATGTTGCAACTGGGTAAGTTTAGGTTCTTCCTTGTACACCCGTGATTTTTATGAATTCCGGTGCGTCGTATCCTGGGAAGGTAATTTGGTATGCGGTTGAACTTGCATTACGCGATTTTATCCATGCTGCTTGACGGACTTCGGTAACTCCGTAATCCTCAGCCAGACCTTCAGCGAAAGCACCGAGGTCTGTTGTAGGTCTGTTGTAGGTCTGTTGTAGGTGTATAACGGGAGGTGTATATAATTAGTTTGGTATCGTTGAAGGACGGATGTGTTTCAACTGTAACTTTGAGTTTGTTTACGAGGGTAATCTTTTGTATAGCGTTACTTTGTTCACGCTCTTCGACGTAGGCCAGATATTTCTTTTCTGTTGTTGAATTTCTTTCAGTTTTCCCCCAAGTTGTTCGGTGAGTGACTTCATCATTATTAATGGATTAGTTGAAAGGCAACTTTGCTTGCGCCACTCTCTTTGAACGTTATGAGAAAGTGGGTGGGGAATTGTGCCGGTCTTTTCTCCTGGGTAGGAGGGCCATTCTGGGAAGAGCGCATAGAGACTACAGCCTCTCGTCGCCCGACCCCGTGATCTATCTGGTTGTGGAGGATCGCTCTCTCAGTCTCCTCCTCTGGGCAATTTCTATGTCCGGTAAGGTGTCCGTTTACTCTGCAGTAAAAACAGTGCGGTTCTTCGGACCGGCACGACTAAGGATCTTCCCGTTTGTCATGGTCGTCTTGGGAGCAGTATGAGCATCTTTGCTTACCAATACAGTTCCGCTCGTGTGTCCGTATTTCTGGCATTTAAGTTTTTAGGTGTCTAGGTTTTTAGGTGGAGTAGGGCAGTTGAATTTAAATATTAGGGCTGCGTTGGTTTCTCTTCTTGGTGTGATCTTTGGTGCGATTTTTGCTTCGACAATGCAGTCTTCGTATTGAACGAGTTCAGTGATGTACTCCTCGATTTCCTCCTTCGGGATATCTTCAACGTAGATCAAACCTGAACTTGTAGAGAAAGTCGAGTGTGGCACTATTTTGCATGGCTTTTCACTGAGTATAGTTTTGGAGAGAACTGTGTCACTTTGAAGTTTTGTGTCTACTCTGATGGCAAAGCCTTCGTCGCCGCTGGTGGCGACGTTCAGGACTGGGCGGCCAGTGAAAGAGCCCAGCTCTTTTTGCAGAGTGTATTTATTTATTTTTTGCTTCCTTGTTCCACCGGAGTCCCAACGCGAAGTTAATGCAGACTCCCCCGTAGAGCGGTTTCGCAGAGTGTATGGACAAATATCCGGTCTGTCTTTGGCGTCGAACGTGATCTTCAGATGTTCGGGAAAGGTATGACTATTATTGAACAAGTGGTGATCATTAAATTGCGTGTATTGCTTTCTCCTTGCAGCCCTCTGAGCTCGGTTGGGGTTGTCGTCGGACGTAGAGGTAGAGGTACTTTAATAAGTTGCGGGTTCTTTAGTTTGTTGGTTCCTTACGAGTTCGTGGTTATGGAGAAAAATGGCCTTGACATGACCCTCGAGCCTCGTTAGACGGTCGTCAGTTGCGCTAGGTTCTGCGGCGAAAACTTCTGCTTCCTGCTCAGAGAGGCCGGTCATTTGGCCTAATAGATTCCTGATTTTCTGAACGTTCCTGGTTAACTCGTCGATGCGGTCGTCTCTCCGGGCATCATCGGCTGAGATGGCGCTGGTCATCTTGGAGAGGCTGACGTTCTTAGCCGTAGGAATCTTGGACTTCGTCACTCTGGAAAGGGTGCTGGCCCCTTCCGGGTGGGACTTCCTCCTTTCCCCATTGGACCCCAGGGACCAGGGGTCTATAGTTCCACCGCAGCCAGGGGTCTATAGTTCCACCACAGCCCCCTGCTGAAGCTTTTGTGGAGCACAGATTGCGTTGCGGTTATGTATTGAGTTTGGTCTATAGTTCCACCGCAGCCCCCTGCTAAAGCTTCTGTGGAGCACCTCCACACAGGAACGCAATCAATTCAAGAACATCAGGTGACAAGAGAGGTTAGAAAGGAGCATGCACAACATGAAAGACAACAAATCAATAAATAATTATTATGAACTAACTACAATAGATCAAACACCCTTGATTAGATTGATTGATCATGATTGAGGGTCTCATCTTCCCCGGAGCTCGGTCGTAGGCCTTCGTGAGAGCCGCCGTAGGTCACGTCGCTCGTCAGTCAATTTGGCTAAGTTCGGACGTCAGTACGTGCGGAAATATATACATAATTTTCAATGTGGTTTGGTATGCACATTACTGCGTATGGAAGTGCTCAACACCTTCGCATGAAGGAACAAGAGACGTTCACAGTGGTCTAAGGAGGTAAGAGGTGAGGGAAGGTTTCGATGTCAGTGACGAGTCACCCAACCTGCCACACCCAGTCAGAGCAAAAACTGCGATGGCTGCAAACAAACCCTATTACCTGGCTACCCTGAACCTTCCATGGGAAGGCATTCGAAATGGATCCTCTAGAACACTTTTTTTCAAACGCGTTCATTGTTGGCAATCATTTGGTTATTGAAATTATACATAAAAAGAAATGAATGATTAGGAACATTTGAGGTGCCAGCAACTACCTGCCAACTTTACCTAATTGAAAAGGTGGCAGGTACGACCTGCGTGACTCCAACAATAGCAGTAGGTCGCTAAGAATATCACAGATCTGCGTAGAAAACTAGTCTTCCACTTCAAGGTAACATACCTCCTTTCCACTAGGCTACTTGATTAGGCGAGATACGTCATTACCGCCGAATAATTGCTTTGCTCGACGAATTAGTGTTTCACTCGGGCGTCTTTTATGCTTGCATGTCAAGTCGTTATACACACTAAATATTTTGCGACAAGGCTAGGATTTGTAGTATAAACCCTCATTTAGCTACGGGTGACGAACAACTGAACAGTCTTGATGTTCAAACGAGTCTGAAAGATGAACTTGATCAACCTCGATCCGAAAAGAAGTGATGCCCGCTCGCGCACGATCCCGTTCGCAGTTCTTGAAGCTGGAAATGAACCTAAATGATCCTTCAACGAATCCGCGTTAATACTCTCAATGGGTTGCATTAATAATTGATGGGTGACCTGGTAGAGTTAGTATGAAGCACTTCTAGATTCAAGGGCAATGCTGCCCATGGAAAGCTAAAATTCAATAGATGAATAAAAGACTTTCTCTAATTATAAAGTTCAACAGTGCACTCTCATTTCAAAGAACAAATAACCTAACCTATACGCTAGACGTAAGCCGAGTATCGAATGAAAAACATTTAAAACAACAAGATTCCCAGTCAGTAAACGAGAGCTGTGCGGTCAGTGTTTACCCTTCCCCCTCGCTCCCTTGCCCTCCACTTTCTCTTTTTGAGACCGCAGACTACAGTTAAAGCTGTCTGTCTTGCTCTATAGTTACAGTTACCATTATTCAACATATAGTTAGAAAATTTATCAAAACCAACGCGCCCCTAATTCACTGCAACAAATGTCAAAATACATCCAACTAACACCTCAGAAGGATTCTTCGCGCTACCCTCCCCTTTGCTCGCGGCGCATTGGGACGTCTTCACCCACTGCGCGCACCCGCCCTTTCTTTGCGTGCGCACATTCCTCCCAGACTGAGTCTCGACAGGATAGACTACCCCCTTACCCCACTACCGTCTCCCGCCAGGAACCCTTGGGCACCCTCTGAACGACGTTTTCTAAAGCCGCCAGATACGGAGTGCCAAAATTTCGATGACCAAAGCATGAGGAGGAAGCAGCAGTGACGGTGGTGGTGATGACGGTGATGGTGTGAACCATACCCCGCTAGTGCCTACTCCTCCTACCTGGGCACTGCCAGACGATCCTAATATGGCCGACACTTTGCTAATTAGCAGGTTAGGGCACCTTATTGGTGAGTAGCTGTGGTGGGGCTGAGTGGGAGGGGCGGGTAGCACCAACTGGGCAGAGGGCCTCCCGTGGACTGAGTGATGGATTTTTGGCACAACTTGTTTTGAGACGAACGATTTGTTCTAGACAATCACATAGGAAAAGGCATTCCTAGGCTTGGTAATGCAACCCGTCTGAAGAGATTGTTTGATGAATGGTCGCGGTCAAAGCAGTAAAAAGCTCATTCCGCGTTCTTGGGGTCAAAGTAGCTGAGGCCTCCATTCCGTACTCCAGGTTGCTGGGCAACAGGTCTGTATAATTCTGGAGACGGGAGGATCGATGCCCTCCAGGTCAAGTGACCTCACGAATGAAGTATTCAACATGGCGGCACAACAGTTATCGCTAACGCGTAAAAAGACCTACGCAGATCAACACATGTCAACCATCGAACAAACAGACTACTTTACAAATGCCCATGCTGCACAACCCTGGAGAAGGCCATGCCCCAAGCAGCGCAGCCTTAGAGAAGGTCTAGCCCCATGCAGCGCAGTCCTTCAGACGATCTCGTACAATGCATCGCTGGGTTCGAAACTGTCTCGTCCTATGCCTTACAGGTTCTCGCCCCACGCATCGCGGATCTCAAGGCGGTCTCGCTCCCTGCCTCGCAGCCTACGAGACTGTCTCGCCTCATGATGCGCTACGCTCAAGACGGCCTTGTTCCATGTTGCGCGGCATTCGAAACAGTCTCGCCCTATGCCGCGCTGCCCTCGAGAAGCCTCACCCCATGCCGCGCAGGTTTCGGGACGGACTAGCCTCACGACGCACATCCCATGTGAGGGTCTCACCCCATGCCCCCCAGCCCTCAAGGCAATTTCACCGAATCCGCGCAGCCATCGAAGGGGGCTCGTCTCATACCACGCAGTCCTCGAGATGGTCTCGTCCCATGCCGCACAGTTCTAGAGACGATTTCACCGAAGCCGCGCTGCCATCGAAAGGAGCTCTCGAGATGGTGTCTTCTCATGCCGCGCAGCCCCCGAGACGGTTTCGCCCCATACCGCGCAGCTCTCGAGACTGTCTCACCCCATGCCGCGCAGCCCTCGAGACTGTCTCACCCCATGCCGCGCAGCCCCCGAGACGGTTTCGCCCCATACCGCGCAGCTCTCGAGACTGTCTCACCCCATGCCGCGCAACCTCCCGCAAATAGCTGGCATGCTTCAGCATCCGTCTGTATGAGCGACAAATTCTCTTTGCCCGTAAACCGTCCTCAGGAATGCCTGCATTCCTACCGCAGGCCCTCAGAAAGCCCGCCGCCACCAAACCCGTTCCAGGCCGGTTTTTCTACGGTGAGTACCCCGCCAATTGGACAGGCCATTTTGTAAATTAACCACTTTTTTTAATAATTTATTGAAGTTGAGGCCTAATGAGCGGTTAAAGTCATTAGCTTCAGAGATCGCTGTCAGACCGCGATATACCGAAAGATTTTGTGACAGGAAACGCTGTCAGAACGCGAAATGCCGAGAGAGCTGTGGAGACAAAAGATTCCTGCCATGAGGCGATATACCACGAGGTCTGGTGGCAAGAGATTGCTGTCATACCGCGATATAGCAAAACTATTGTGCCGGAAGATCAGTCATGAAGCTACAGCAGATAGCACGTAGAGCTTGTAACGGAGATTGACCTCGTATCAATCAAAATAATGGAAGCTACAGACGGGTAGCCACGGAGCTCATACGCTGGGTCTTCCTGACCATTTTTATTGATCTCATTACGTTGCCACATAGCCGGAAAGGATTGCAGTAGTAGCATTCTAATAATTTCAAGAAAAACTACATTGCCGGAATTTCTCTTGTCCGTCGTCCATATGTATAACTGTACGCTCTCAACCTTTCAACTAAAATCATTTGTAATAAATGTGACATGAATTAGACATGCGGTAGCAAGAAAGGTTTAAGGCTCTGATGCGATGTCATAGTCTGTAAAGCTATCAAGTCGACTTGATCTCATTGCCCAGGCATGCTAGTTTAGCACTAAGGAAGCCTGGGAAGTTTGACAAATTCAAACACTCGTGTGTGTTACTAGGCATGTGCGTCCCCGTGCACGTAGCAGCACACTCATGAGGGTAGACTAGATGGATCTAATAATCAGTATGACTTAGGCCGTAATACAGATCGACCATACTCTTCTGGTACTCTCTTCCCGTTCCTGACTCCCCTTGTATATCAATAAATTCAATAAAATTGCATTTGTATTTCAAATCAGCTGACTTTATAAGCATCGCAATACTTTTGATCACACATGGTGATAACGGTCACTGCTTAAATTTTCTGTTAACAGTCCGCTGGCAACTTCAAAACATAGAACATTCCGTTAGTGAATGAAGCAACTTCTTTAGTAGAAACATAATCTGCACGTAGACATGGCAGCTCGAGCATTAGGTACCCTCACATTTGAAAGCAGAAAGCAGTCAAAAAATATAGTCATTGACACACGGCTGCCAAGGGTTTCAGATTTTTAACCAAGTTATCATCAAGTATAAAGGAATAGTTTAATGAAGCTTCGGCCAGATGCTGTAAATTGTAAGAGAGGAAATTAACCGAGAGGGGAGAGAAGGCCGAAATCATCGCTTTCCCAGTGTGATCGTAAACGATAGTCTGCTTGTAAACATTGCAACTGCTACAGATGATAGTCTGCTTGTAAACATGACAACTGCTACAGATGATAGTCTGCTTGTAAACATGACAACTGCTACAGATGATAGTCTGCTTGTAAACATGGCAACGATTTGTACAGATGATAGTCTGCTTGTAAACATTGCAACTGCTACAGATGATAGTCTGCTTGTAAACATGCCAACTACTGCTACAAATGATAGTCTGCTCGTGAACATGGCAACGATTGCTACAGATGATAGTCTGCTTGTAAACATGACAACTGCTACAGATGATAGTCTGCTTGTAAATATGGCAGCCATGCTACCGATACGTAATAGTCTAAATTAGACTATCGACGCATCTCAGCAATAATCGGAACAAGACTTGATTGCACTTTGCCACAGAATTTTTATTGGCTGAAATCCAATAACAAAACACCTTAAATAGTCTGCCCAGATGTGCTCCCAGCGGGGACTACAGAAATAGTGTCGGTTCGAAGAGCTAAATAAAGAAATAGCTCTGCCGTAACCTGACTAGTTAGGACAGAAAATTAGTGTCAGTTCGAAGAGCTAAATAAATAAATAGATCTCCCGTAACCTGGCCAGTTAGGACAGAAAATGCCGTTGATAAATGTGATGCCGGAATGTGGAGTAGCGGAGCACGAGCTGGAGGGTTGGCTTGAGAGAATCAACAATAACACTGCTATAAATCATCCGTTACAGTCTTGAATTATATAAATGTTTTGACTTGAGATGTAATGTAGTTTCAATTAGCACTGCCTTGGTGCTCTTGTGATCGACGTACCTATACAGCCAATAACAATAGTCACTGGACCGACATTGAAGTCAACGAATCTTGAGACGTGGTAAAAGAAGTGTTGCTATCTGTCTCCGACATGGGAACCAACAGGAGCCTGGTGAACCTAGAAATCCGTTAAGACAGCAATCTAATTGCTACCATGTAAGCGTATAGCTACAGATCACAAAAAACGAATCGTGCAGACTCTCGGCTTCAAAGTGTTAGAGCCGTCGTTTCTATATAGTTTGTGTTGTCTGGCAGAGTGAGTTCGAGACGTGGTAAGTAGTGCCTCACGGTCGAGGCCACTCCCACTAGTCTTGGGTCTCACCAAAAGAGTGGTGCTTGGCTCACTCCTGTGCTACAACAAGGCAAGCGGTAGCAACACCTCCTGGAACTCCAAGCCGTGCGCCCAAGATTTATGTCTCGGTGCAGTCAAGCAAGCATTAAATCCTACTTTATTTAATGCCTACTTATTCTCATCGCCGAATCGACCAGCGAAACCAACAAAAAAGTTGATTTCATGCAGCCCCGGCAGACAAGCTGTTTTGGCTCTCCCGGAGGTCCTCCTCCTCGGGGCCTGAGGCCAGCACGTAGACTGCACGCCAATGTATGGACGGAACTCCCTAAGCCGATTTATTGCACAATCGGCTATTGGCGGTCAGAGCCTAAAAGCCAATAGCATTGTGGTTGAGGCATTAAAAGAGAAGTTTTCCTACTATCACACGAAAACTGATTTACTCAACATAAACACAGATTGTTTTAAAGAGTTGTAGTTACGATAGTGCTTGTAAATGAACAAGAACAGACTGCAAATAAGCGCTCAAAGTCACACGGCTATCCCTGTCTCTCGTAACGAGTTCAGAGCGACAACACAGCGATAGGTGAACCGCACTCCGACCAAACGGGGAAGCATTCGGAGGCGGACAATTGCATATAACAGGGAATAAATTAATAAGCAAGGTACAGTTACAGAAACATTTATAAGAGCGTAACCAACCTAGCCAATCTGAGCAGCCGCAGAACCAACAACACTGTACCTGCACACCGAATCCGCGGGCTCCACTTCCTCCGTAGGTATAGGCAGGTCGGGGGTCATGGCGGGGGGCGGGGGCAGGGAGGACGCCAGGAACTGGTGGCATAAGATACAGGGGGTCAGGGCGTGACTGCACCCAGAACGGTGGGTCAGGGCGACCCTGCACCGAACACAAGGGGTCAAAGCATGTCTGCAGTGAACACAAGGGGTCAGGGAGTCAGGGCGTGACTGCACTGAACACAGGGGTCAGGGCGTGACTGCACCCAACACAAGGAGTCGGGGAGTAACAGTAGCGAACACCGGGGTCAGGGAGTAGAGCACCGAACGCAGGGGGGTCTCGCGTGACAACCAGACACAGGAATTCAGAGCGTGACTGCACCGAAAACAGGTGGTCATGGCGCGCCTGCTCCGAACAAAGAGATCAGGAGGTCGAGGCGTGACCGCAACGAGCTCAGGGGTCAGGGCCTGACCCCCGAACACAGGAAATCATGGCAGGGCAGACTGCACCAAACATAGGGGGGGGTCATGGCGGACGGCACCAAACACAGAAGGTTAGTGCGTGTCTGAACGTAACACAGAGGGTCAAATCATGACTGCACCGAACACAGAGGGTCAAAGCATGACTGCACCGAACACAGAGGGTCAAAGCATGACTGCACCGAACACAGAGGGTCAAAGCATGACTGCACCGAACACAGAGGTCAAGGAGATGACTGCACCGAACACAGGAGGTCAAGACGGACTGCACCCAACACGAAAGGTTTATTCATCTCTGAACCAAACACAGAGGTTCAAGGCGTGACTGCACCAAATACGAGGGGTCAGATAGATGACTGCAGGAAGTGACTGCGCCGAAGTGACTGCGCCGAACACAGGAAGTGACTGCACCAAACACAGGGGGTCGGGAAATGACTGCGCCGAGCACAGGGGTTAAGAGAGATACTTGTTCTGAACACAGGGGGTCACAAAATGACTGCACCGAACACAGGAGGTCAAATCCTAACTGTTCGTAAATAAATTCAAGAATATCACGTCTAACAGGAACCATCAACCAGTTCGATCGCAATAAACACAACAACCGAGAATATTATGGATTCGTCAGCTGCAGACTTCACTACAGAGCGTACGGCGACTGAGAGTAAAACTGTTGGAGGCGATTGACCTCATGTTCATTAATATACATAGAGAAGCTTGATTCCGCTTTGTCTGCGACACTACCTAACATGAATTCAAGCAATTCAACCATATAACATTTTTTACCTCTGGAAGAACTTTAGCCCATCACGCAATTGAGACCTCACCGGTCGGGCAACAGCGAAGAAAAATTTCTGAACATTTTCCAGAATAATTTTCCCTCATTGATACCGTTAAAACCACTGCAAAATAGAGCGCAGCAACACTGTAGCAATAAATGGCACTGTGCAGCCGCTCCACAGTGAGGCCACCACATCGACCAGACAGTTCCAAGCGCCGCTGCGTAGGGTACCGCCACTCGTACTTTCTTCCAAATTACACGGCACGAGTTTTTTGGTTATGTAAATGATGGCGCGACCGACCGCAGACCATCGTGCCTGGTGCGATGCTGGGCTGGCGAAGGGAGGTAGCAACAGTGCGATGGGCACAGGGGTACAGTGGGGACTAGTGAGGACTAATTGAGCCTAGTAGGGCATACAAAGCATAGTAGGGCATACAAAGCCTAATGGGGCATACAAAGCCTAATGGGGCAGAAGAAGCCTAATGGGGCAGAAAAAGCCTAATGGGGCAGAAAAAGCCTAATGGGGCAGAAAAAGGCTTAGTTAGGCATACAGGGCTCTCACGACCATTGTAGGGAGCTCTACGACACACTGGGGCATGTGAGGACATAGTAGGACACATTAGAGCACATGAGGACATAGAACACACTAGAGCACACGAGGACATAGTAGGACACACTAGAGCACACGAGGACATAGTAGGACACACTAGAACACATGAGGTCATAGTAGGACACACTAGAGCACACGAGGACATAGTAGGACACACTAGAGCACACGAGGACATAGGACACACTAGAGCACACGAGGACATAATAGAACACACTAGATCACACGAGGACATAGTAGGACACACTAGAGCACACGAGGACATAGGACACACTAGAGCACACGAGGACATAGTATGACACACTAGAGCACACGAGGACATAGGACCCACTAGAGCACACGAGGACATAGTAGGGCGTACTGGAGCACATGAGGACATAGTAGGGCGTACTGGAGCACGTAATGGCATAGTGATGCACACATAAAAATTGTAGAGCACACTGGGGCACAATGGGATCCCCTGGCACATTCTGGGCTCCCTAGGGCATGCTGGGCTCCCTAGAGCATGCTGGGCTCCCTAGGGCATGCAGGGCACTCCGGGCACACTCTGGGCACACGAAACCATTTTATGATAATCAGCAACTTGTCATGTCCATATGCTTACTAAATTAGACTTTTACCGTACGCTCTGTATTTGGCTACAATGGAAGAAGCAAGAAAATATGACATGAATTAGTCACACACGGTAACAAGAAAGCCAACATTAAAGTCCATCAGTCAAGACCCGCCTAATAAAGAGGTTAACAGAGTGAACGCTTCCCGACGACTGATGTTCAGTGGCTATGGCGTTGTGGCCCCCCTGGCCCCAGGTTGTAGGATTCTTAAAAGATACGCAACTCTGTACAATGAGGTGTTTGCTAATATAATGATGGGAGTTTTCGGACCAGTCTTGGCCTTTCACTCCTCCATGTAAAACCTGTCTTGTATAATTTATGTGAACAAATATATTTCACAAGTGTTCCAGTGTTTCGGTCATCCGCTCTTATTCCTTTTATAATATCTAAAGAATTTGTTGTTGAATGGTTTTATGTATGGATCAAGATATACAAAATGTGAAAGTACCGAAGCAATGCAATAATATATAAAATATGTTTCCACGACGTTTAACAGAACACTTGTAGATACCCAGACTCGGGAAGCAGGGAAAAACTATCAAAAACTACTTGATTGTGTACATATCACACATTATTATATAACGACAGACCCCACAAACAATGTCGAACACCTATCAAAGAACAAAAATAAGAATTCTACATTTTGGAAAATAAATAAGTTAGGATAAAAATCTCACACGAAAATGCGTCATTCAGGAAGTTGTTCAAATCAGACAAAGAAATATAAACAATGATCGAGAACACATTACAAATTTCTGGATACACATTAGTAATAATAAATGTGGCAAGAAACGGGGTTCGGTCCCACAAATGAAATGCACCTTAGAGATTACAAATTCAGCGTGAGACTGTTCAAGAGAGTTAAACACCCAATAGACAGGATGATGATCCACCCGCATGTCGTAAAAGGGATTGATTAGAAATTGCTAGAGCTTGTAGGTTTTATTTGTCAATGGAGTGTAACGCAGATCGTAGTAAAATGCAGCAATATATTAAGAAATAACTGCAAATGTAATAAGTATATACAAGCAGCATAAGTGCATCCGAAGGCACAACAAGAACAGTTCTCAAACTTTAATTAATTACGCGGGAGACATGTGGTAAGATTGACGTAACAAAATCGACACCGCTTATAGGATGAAAGTACAAGCGAGTGCTGATGGTCTAAATTTAAAGGACCGATGTGCATAGACACCTTTCCTAAGCCTTGGCGTACAGAGAAGCAGCCCTGTCTCTACGACCACGGCCCTCTATTTGACATTATTTGAAGCATATAGTCAGCCCCACTATATGCTTGAAATCCTTGTGAGCGACCCCATCTATTTTGATTGACCTCTGCTACCACAGCAATTCTGAGAAGGGATTCAAATTATTCTGAATACGTTAGTCATAATGTTCAGAGCATGTACGTGCAACACTCTGAAGGGAACACGTCCAACATGCATTGGCAAGTGTGGGGTGGAATACTGCATGCCCAATGGAACAGAAAAGTTGAATAATTCCACCCCTAACCGAAGAAGTGATCGAGCCATGCACGCGGCTACCGCTTAGAGCTTCAACCTCAGACGGACAAAAACCAAACATTGCTCTGGCAGATGAAGAATACTCAGGAGTCGGAATCCCGGGTTACGAGTTTCTCCTTACAGGCACCGACATGTGGGAGTAGGACACCGTGCACATTGTGAGTAAGGTAATGAAGAGCGTATTTACCTGGAAGAACTCTTCTGGATACATTGATGAGAGTTTGATGACAGCGGTTGTTCAGTGCTTTCTTCGCCTTCTTAGTGTTCAATTCGACATAGGCTATCGAGTCAATTGAACAAAATTTTGCAATCTTGTAAGGGGAACAGGAGGAATCACTTGGCTTGATGAACAAATATCAAGTAAGTTTGAATATAATACAGAGAATCTGAAAAAGTGAAATATTTGAAAGAGAGGATATAACAATTAACAACTTACTGCAGGAGCGGCTCGGGAGTCGTGTACCAAGCCTTGTTATTAACATCAAAGAGATTTGCCTACAAATCAGTTAAATTGCCGAGACAGTGACCGAAACAGAGACTGCCATCTTGGATATTGGTTGACCCGTAGACTGACACACAGAGCATGTGGATCCACGTAGGCTACAAAATTGAAAAACCAATACATACAGATACAGCGAACGTGGGAACAAATCAAGGGCCACTAAGTGTACAATCAGTTGCATGAAATAAAGCCATTCAAGATATTTTAGTACGAAAACAGAACCAAATAAAATACGATAATCAACATGAAGAGCGTTTTTGATCGAACACTCCCCCATAAACATCGGCGACTTCTTTTCATAAATCTATTTTTTGAACCTTATTACTCTCTAGGATTGAGTCATTCTATGGGCTCAGGCTGTGCACGAGGGGCGAATAAATGAAGTCCTGCTCTGCGAGGCTGACATAATAGACTTGTGCAGAGTCACCCCTCGCAGGGTCTGCACCATTTATGCAAGTCTTGTATAATGAAAAAAATACCCCCGCGCATTCCCACAACATTAATTTGTCTATGAGAATTGTTGCGTTGCTGTTCCACCTCTACCTCATCAACGAGGTGACCAATAGTGCGCGGTCACGTGTTTCGTAGAGTATTCATATAAATAAACTCAAAATTATAGTCTTTGTACTAATTAAAACACTACTCAACTAGCTCAACACACTCAACTAGCACAACACTACTCAACTAGCTCAACAAACTCAACTAGCACAACACTACTCAACCAGCTCAACACACTCAACTAGCACAACACTACTCAACTAGCTCCACACACTCAACTAGCACAACACTACTCAACTAGCTCAACACACTCAACTAGCACAACACTACTCAACTAGCTCAACACACTCAACTAGCACAAAACTACTCAACTAGCTCAACACACTCAACTAGCACAACACTACTCAACTAGCTCAACACACTCAACTAGCACAAAACTACTCAACTAGCTCAACACACTCAACTAGCACAACACTACTCAACTAGCTCAACACACTCAACTAGCACAAAACTACTCAACTAGCTCAACACACTCAACTAGCACAACACTACTCAACTAGCTCAACACACTCAACTAGCACAAAACTACTCAACTAGCTCAACACACTCAACTAGCACAACACTACTCAACTAGCTCAACACACTCAACTAGCACAAAACTACTCAACTAGCTCAACACACTCAACTAGCACAACACTACTCAACTAGCTCAACACACTCAACTAGCACAAAACTACTCAACTAGCTCAACACACTCAACTAGCACAACACTACTCAACTAGCTCAACACACTCAACTAGCACAAAACTACTCAACTAGCTCAACACACTCAACTAGCACAA
>SDVV010004890.1:0-19745 GCA_016164225.1 Gammarus roeselii | reverse complement strand
ATAGATTTATAGATATATGAACCAAATGGTGAGGACACCTACAAGAGGTAGCAATATTCTTAATCTCCTATTTAGTGCAAGCGACTCTCATGTCACGAAGGTCGAGGTGGGCGAACCACTCGTAACTAGCGACTACAACTGTATTATTTTTTGATAAAGCTCGAGTTGAAAACGTCAACAAACTGCGAAAAAGTCCCTAACTTTAGATTAGCTAACTTTGATGGCTTAAGCGAGTCAATGGCATCAGCATATATAACCCTCGTACAAGATGTCAATCAATCGTTTCTCAATTTATTGACTGCACTTAATAGGAGTATATCCCGCACAAAAACAGGCAAACATCAGTCAATCAGCCCAAGTACTGGAAAGGAGAATTACAGCGCCTTCAGTCACGAGAGAAAGAAAAGCATTCGACTATTCAAAAACATCCACACGACGACGTAGCAAAAAAACGAATACATCAGCAAAAGAGATCCAAAGAGGGTCCAGAAACGTAAGAAAGATTATGAAAACGAAATTGCCGCCAGTGCCACAACTAATCAGATTCTTTTCAGTTATGTTTCGAAAAAAAAAATCAAAATTTGTATTGGTCCTCTCGAGAATGATGTTGGTGGGCTAGAAACGGACGTCATAAAAATGAGCGTCATACACAATGAATACTTTTGTTCTGTATTTACGTTAGAGAATCAGAATATTCCTAATACTGAGGATATCATAGCGAAAAGACGAATTGAAGCCCTAAGCACAGTGAACTTTTCTCCAGACAGAGGTATTAAACATATAAATACATTTAAAGTCACAAAATCTCAAGGTCCAGACCCAGTTCATCCCAGAGTTCAAGAAGAGACTAGAAACGAAATCGCCGAACATTTATCAAACATTTTCCCCCAATCTCTCACAAATGGCACATGCCTTCCGGCAATTACCGACCTATTAGTCTCACCTCAGTCATTGGCAAATTGATGGAAAGTTTGATAACGGATAATATTACAGAATTCTTAGAATTAAACAAATTGATTGGCGACTCTCAGTATCGCTCTAGGCACAACCGTTCCTGTCCTACGAACCTGCTCGTTTTTCATAAATATTATTGAAATCCAGGACACAAAATCTTCAATCGATATCATTTCCCATGATTTTCAAAAGGTCTTTGATAAAGTCCCCCACAAGCGCCTAATTAGTGAATTGCACAGCATCGGTAGCCGAGGCGAGTTTGACAACTGTATAAAATGCTGGCTTACGGACAAACGGTAGCGAGTTGTTCTTAACGGAGCTTCCTCCCCTAAGGTAATGTCACAAGCGGCGGGCTTCAAGGATCCGTGTTAGGTCCAGTTCTCTTTTTAATAGTGATTAACGATCTCGATAGCAAAGTACTCTAAAACATTAGCAAGTTTACAGACGATACCAAGGTAGGAAGAAAAGTGCAAGCTGAATTAAAGTGTCAGCAGATTCAACTAGACATGAAGAAAATGATTGATTGGTTAGAAAAGTTGCAAATGAAATTTAATATAGACAAATGTAAAGTTATGCACACAAGTTCTCATAACCTCAAACAAGGATATTCAATGTTCGGAAAGAAACTCATTCCTGTCACCGGAGAGAGATTTAGATGTCATCATTAGTAACGGCTTAAAAAGTAGCAAGCAATGTAACGATGCTACCAAGAAAGGCAACAAAATGCTAGGCATGATATCCCGCACTATCTCGTACAAAAACCAACACAGTACGCTCAAGTTATACAATGCATTCGTTAGACCGCGTCTCGAGTATTCCGTTCAATTCTGGTCTCCATATCTTAGAAAAGTCATTATTAAATTAGAGGAGGTTCAACGTAACGCTTCCAAAATCTTCCCTTCGCTGCGGAATAAATCGTATGAAGACAGGCTAAGTGAACTCAATCTTTAGTCGCTTGAGGAACGTTGAGTCAGAGGCGACATGATCGAAGTGTGGAAGATTATGAAGGGTAAGGAAAACGTCGACAGCGAGAGCCTTTTCAGTCTAGATATGAACGGAGTGACTAGGAACAATGGATACAAAATCGGTGAGAAACGTTTCTCACTCGACAGCACGCGCGATTGCTTCATGTATTGAGTAGTCGAAGAATGGTACATCTTCCAGAACAAGCTAGATGTTATAAAAACAGAAATAGCACATGGAGCTTTCTTAGACCTTCTACTTCGGAACTAATTCTTTTGCTATCGAAAGGAAACCTAGTTTGAGCCAATAGGCCTGTTGCTGTCTTTCAACACTTGTAAACAGTGGTAAACGACCAGCATCAGCACGGCAAGTAGGGCCAGCCATATCAACTCATGACAGCCTTAGCGCATCAACAGCCGGCTGACCATTGCACCTCACCGCCAGTTGCAGCGCCTTACATTACGCCGCAGCACATCACGGGCAGCTTACGCACCTCACGAACAGTCATAGTACCTGACGTCCAGCCGCAGCACCTCACGGCCAGCCTCAACACCCCACGGCCAGCTCCGAAGCTTTTACATACAGTTATTCCATCTCACGGCAAATCAAAGCATATCACGGCTAGACGAGTGCGTGACAGCATGTCACAGCCCATCACGACAAGTCGTACCACATCATGACTAGCCGCTACACCTCACGGCTAGCCAGAGTACCTCACAGTCTGTCACAGCCTCTCGCGAACAGCCGCAGCAGCTCACATCACATAATCTAAGCCGCTACATTTCAGGGTGAGCCACAACACTTCGCAGGCAGCCGCAGCCCCCCACAGCCAGCCGCAGCGCCTCACAGTCACCCCAAATCCTCCAAAAGTCAGCCGCCGCACTACATAGACAGTCGTAGCGCCTTAAAGCCAGCCGCAGCACCACACTGCCAGCCGCAACCTTCCACAGCTAGCCAAAATTCCTCATAGCCGCCTGCAGCACCACACAACTAGACGCAGAACTTAACAGCCAGCCGTAGAGCCCCACAGCAAGCCACATCGTCTCAAAGCCACCCGCAGCACCCAATAGTTAGCCGCAGCGCCTCACAGCCCTTCACAGCACATCACAGTCAGCAGCAGCACTCCACAGCTAGCCGTAGCAGCCCACAGCTTGAAAAAACGCGGCACATCCATCCACGGAACCCCACCGCCAGCTAAATAACCCCTAAGTCATATGCACAGCCTCACAGCCAGCCGCAGCGCCTCACTGCTAGTCGCAGCAACCAACAGCTAGTCACAGCAACCAACAGCTAGTGGCAGCACCTCGAGCCAGCCTCAGCAGCGCCCCAGTCAGCCGCAGTAGCCCACAGCTGGTTGCAGCGCCTCACAGCTAGTCGCAGGGCCTCTCCATCAGCTGCAGCAGATCACAGCGAGCCGAAACACTTCAAGCTACCCGCCGCGTCCCACAGCACGGCCACGGGTTGCAAGGTTTTGTTTAGATGTAGCGTGTATGCTCGTACACTCTGAAGTGGCACATGGACAGTACGCCAAGAGCGTATTTTTCCACGGTGACGTAGCGACCAGTTCCTGGAGCTGTTGATGGGAGGAAACACATTTGAGTGTGGTAGTAAGGCTCACAACTGAATTGGCACCGTAGCAGGAAAATTATTCAGATTCTTTCAGAATATTTGCTAAATCTTGGAAATTTATATTTAATAACTTAGCATTTAATTTACAAATCTCGAGAAGCAAATACAACTCTCACAAAAATGCAAGCTAAAACCTGGTTCATTAGATGAAAATTCGCATCTGTAAATATCCACTTAGTGGTTACATATGCTGCCGATCATACAATGTAATGGAAGTTTCTCTTACTTGGCAACGGATAAACAGAGGACCCGACGCTTGGGGCTGGTAAGAATGACCCAATCAATGGGTCGGTGGGGCCTCCACTGTTTCCAATCTGCAAATAATGAGAAATAAGTGAGGCAGCAATTAATCTAGAACAATATCACCAATCACGTGGATGATATGCAGATAAATGAGTGATTACTTTACAAGCAACTGTGGTGAATACTTCCATAGATCGGCATTCATAACTATCCGAAATTTAGATCGACTTATATAAGGCAACCAGGTTAACTTCCACACGTTCATGTTTCGATTCTTCTTACGCTATGAACGATTTGGCATTGGATGACGATGAGCAGCCACGACCCTGGCTCCCGCAATAGCGGTCACACGCAGTACTCTGAGATATGTTTGATGTTTGCATTCGCAGAGGAACCTCAGTTTAATTCTTTCAGCACCAATACGCACGGAACAAACATGTAACGAAAAAAACTGTGTTTTTTGTAATAGGCATTTAAATGAAATTAATTGGCAATTTAGCTTGGAAAACCATTTTTTAAATCCGTTCATAAGCCTATAATAATGTCGTTTACAATTCATCCAGACTGTCAGGTTAATAAAGTATTTAAATGTACGTGAAACAAATGAGCAAGCTTGTTACGTGTACTTGCATGTCTATAGATATGAGTGCATGTCCTCTTGAATAGCTCGCCTCCACGCACGGGTTTCTGTTTATACTCTTTATCGTGCATGAAATGTGCACGCTGCTGGTGAATTTATGACTATCATGACCCCCATCTCAAAGCCTGTGGCCTGCTATTTCGATCAAAAGTTACAAACTTTTGCCTTACCGTGTCATTGAGTTGGTTCAACATCGTTGTTGCGTCATTAAATGGTATAGTGGCGTTTTTTATGTTTAAATCAAACACTGGATGTCACAGGACTTTTTTTCTGAAAAATAGTGATTCACGCACTTGGATGTTTCATTGCAGTCGCCAGAAATTGGGTATTTTTGCATTTTGTTTTCGATATCCTTGCATAGAGACTGTGTGTTTTAAGAGTGAATATACAATATGGCTGTTTCCACTAGGTCCAGTGGAAACAGCTGTATGTTTATACGTACTTCAAAACGTACAATCTCTATGCAGGGATATCGAAAACAAAACGAAAAATTCCCTATTTCTGGAGTCAATAGTACGTTTGTTTGGTTATTGTAAGTTGCGTGACTTGATGATAGATTTCTACATTCTTTCGTTAATATTTTATTGCCAATTATGTGCAAGTATTTAGTAATTAGAGTTGTGCCGGCATCTGGTCTCAAAGGACCGACCCGAGGGTGTGTACAGCATCGTAGGTTATAAACAACTTCTTCTAACGGACCCCTTTGAATTTGCAGACTCAGCACAGCTAACAAATATTTATCGGATGGAGAATATCCTAAGAGAAAATTAACGTGATGCGCCGAAAACATGATTCTGTAACATTAGGGGAGAGGCACTTCATAGGGCGTGAGATTTTGAATGTTCCCCTTTATGAAGCGAGTGACTGCATTCATGACATCGGACTTTCAGAATCCCATTTTGGCTTCATTCCCCTCGCAAACCTACATGCTGTGGCGTATCTTAGTACACCTCAATGTTCGACTGCCAAGCACATAAACCGAAAAAGTGATGCTGACTGCCTAGTTCACACAGAGAAAAATCACCTCTCAAAGCTAGTTAATCAGATGTGTTGAAACAGACTAAAACAAGCGAGGAATTTCGAGTAACAATTTAAAATATTTTAGTAACTTCACGAGTTGAACTTAGTAAATGAACCTATTTCTTGATCATTGCTAGGTCAAATTCATAAAGGAATGTGGTTTAACAGCCTTTCTTCTCGATACAATTGTACACCACTCAGTGAACGTAGTGCTGTTTTTATCAGTTATTACGTGAGTTGACTAATTAATTAGTGTTATTTAAGAAAAATGAGAGGGCGGAGAGTGGGCGACGCATTGAGATACAATACGAATAATTTGCAATTATTCTGTGATTCAAGTTATAATCTTCAGCAATCTTCATTTCTGATGTACATGCAACTTCACAAACACGGACTTTACGAGTTTTGTTTTCGACATCCCTGCATTGAGTTTGGACGAATATGAGTACATGTCTACTACCTCCTGTTGTATGCCTACATTCATACAACCCTAAGAATATACATAACTACATACCACCCTATTAAAGATTTCAGAATCAAAACAAGAAAAGTAGATTTATGCATTGTAATCAGACGCTTACACTATAAGCCCGTCGTATCCATGTATATAGTGTCCTTGTGTCCGCCAATGTGTATATCATCTGTGTATGATATCCATGTATATAGTGTCGTTGTGTCCGCCAATGTGTATATCATCCGTGTATGATATCCATCTGTATATTGGACACCGTGCCCGCTGGTGGACAGTAGCTAACTAGACAGCATCCTGCACTCGATGTTCCATCAAAGTTTTGGGCTAATCAAACGATCATGGATTAGGCATGCGGTGACCAAGGAAGGTCATTCTCTCTGATACTATGTTGTGGAAATATAAATGGTAAGACACAGACCGATCGTGGTAATAAAACATCACGGCCTGAATTACCCTGGCATTGGCCGAGCCACGACGGCTCTGGGAACACACTGTGAGTCTCAATGGACGTGTGTTCACGAGATATGTAAGTGACCGTGTGAGCAGCAACACGAAGGTGCACAAGCACCTTACGAGTTGGCAGCATTCGACAGACCCTAAAGCATGGAAGTTCATGCTCCCCTTCCTCCCACTTATTCCTGTAAACTTGTAAATACATACATCACTTATGATAACCGAGTTTCCTTGAAGTCCTCTGCCAATATCATGAGAAAAAAAAACAAGTTGATAATCTTGTTGCCCACATGTTACAATTAAATAATATCTTAAAGACTCGTTTCATTTCTTGTTTGTCAATTGATTTACAAACGAAGCATGATAAGCATACAATGCATTCAACGGATTCAAATAAGAAGTTTATAATCTCATTCCGCCTCCAATTTCTAACAAGCATTCATGATGCGAACGAGCATTTATTAAAAAAATACTTCAGATGCAGTTCATCATGTCACCATCATATTGTTCACATGTTGAGTCAACCTAATCATATTTTTGTTTAGTATTTCATCTAATTACAACAAGTTTTTATTCAAAATAGACGATTATACAATCAATACATGTTATTTTCCAGCGCTGTCAACAGGGATCTTGGAATTTAAAACGTATTGTGGTTCATTTGTGTTGGTCCCACGGCACTACTACTTGGATGAGGTGTCTTGGGTCATCAGCTGTGTGGTCGAGGGACTCGTGTGAAGCAGAAATAAACTACGTTACGGAGGTTAGCAGGCAAGGATCGCGCCGAACTGTTAACCCATTCCATGCAATCGAGCAACAACCATGACGAGTAGCTGCGGGGCTGTTTCACACCCTGATAGGATCAATTTGAAGGGCGCTGTACACATGAAAGGCTTACTAAAGATAGAAATGACGTTTTTATTGTTCCCGACGAGGCTGTTGTCCCATGACGATAAGACGCTAAACTTCAGGCTTGTAGAGAACGTTTCTGGACAATCCTCAAGTACTTACACAGTTATGAAAACATCGCAATTTTTTTACTTCCAGTTTATTTTCAATTAGGTACGACCTGATTGCTTATGCAAATCAGGTAAAAAATATATCTACCCAATTAAAGTGGCTACTGAAATTGTGTGAAAGTTTTAGAAATTAAATCTTATTGAATATATTCAATCTCAAGCAACGACTCACGTAGACTTTGATCCCAGTGAGGCCTGTAGCCAGATCACCCTTGCCGGGCGCGACGACGATCTGCGAGACTCTGTACTCCTTGCCCAGGTCCACCGCGACGAACTTGTTGGATTCCGTGCTTGCAAAGCAGGATGTCGCAAGGTCGACCATGCACATCTCTCCATTGGTCTGCAAAAAATGTTTTACAATTGAGAAAGAACAAGTACTCTCTGACATTTTTTTTGTTACGATTAGCCCTATTGACATGTATCAATTCACTGAGTGGGTGCTGCAGGATGCGACAAGAAATATCCTGATTTTTACGTGAATTTTGATGAATATCTATATTGTTGTTCGTAAAATAGTTGCAAAGTTTGTAGTACTGAGAGCAAGTATAACTCAATTTGACTGTCGACTAAATTAAAAAATACACAATTGCCATCATTTGAAAAAATCTCGAGTTATAATCGGTGACCTACACAGACAGATAAAGATACTAGGCCTTCACTCACACTCAAACAAACTTAGCCCTTTGGCGCCAGGAGACCCTTCAACACACACCTCCGGTCAGGAGTGAGGTCCGAGATTGGTGTCAGCAGCAGGGCCCGACAGCGGTAACTGGTTTACCCTTGCTTCGTCATAGTAACCGGACCCTACCCCACGCACGACAATCCCGTTTCTCGACGAGACGACAAGGGCGGGAAAGCACATCAGGGCAGCGTCAAAACTCGCCTATCCATTGCACGCTCTTTTGCTACATCCATACGTATGTCTCTTCTTCCTGACGTGTGCTTCACGCCATCCCTCTACCCAAACTTCGATCTATACCTCTAGGATACGTCCTCTTTCCTCCGCTTCCATCACTTTTTTCACCAACTTCCCATCATCCGTCGTCACCATGTGCCCCAATCATCTTAGAATAAGTGAATCTACACCGTCCTCTAACTTTCTGACCATCAACGTTCTCATTCAAACAACGTTGTTATTGTTCCTATCTATTAGTGTCCACTCCAGCCATGTTCCTCAATCATTTCATATCGATAACATTCAACCTTCTTCTCTCTTCTACTCTCGCCTTCTATGTCTCAGCTCCGTAAAGCACTGTTGGGACAACTATCTTCTCAAGCAAGCCTTTTTTTCTCATTACACTCGTCAGTGCCCCCAACACTCGCCCCCTCTCCTTCACTCGCGATATCACCTCAGTTTTCTCTAGTTCAGTCTTCTCCACACGAGAGCCCATGCATGCACTTATAACACAAAAAAACTTCCTCCAATAACTCTCCATTAAGAAAGACGTAAATTTTGCTCGCATCGACATTTCTCGGATACCTCCTTATTTTATGTTTTCTTACGTTAACTCGCAGCTTCCATCTTGCACTCTATCAACCATTCCTACGGATCTACCACAAGTACCGTTTCCTCTGCTAACAGTTGCTGACTCTGTCAACTCCTCTCATTTCCCCCTAACAGCTCCAAACTTCGACCCATTACACTCGCGCTCATCCACCGGACCACTCCATCCATGTTGAGATTGAACAGCTAGAGAAATATAACTCAACCTTGTCTCAGTCCCACTTTCACTGTGAACCAAGCACTCACTTGCTCCCCACTCTGAAACATGCTCTTCTGTCAAGATAGAAATTCTCAACCAATTCCAACATATTTCCGCTTACTCCATATAAACGCAGCAGCCTTATTAGAGCCTCCATGTATATCCTCAATCGAAAGTCTTTTCCAGATCCATCAAGGCCCAGAACACATCTTTGCGGTTCGCAAGGGACTTCTCACACGCTTTTCTCACTTCAAAAATCTGACCGGAATGACTTGATTATACCACTCCTGAACCTACATTGTGAGCTGATACCACCCAAGTTGCAGCATTCAATGATCTCATTAGCCATACACAGCGGAAGAATGCAAGCACTGCGTCACTCAATTGGCACCACGCCTGACTCAAAACAACGCATACCCATGTCCCACCTGCAGTCTCTTGCATGCGCCACGTTACTGCAATCCAGAGCAGATTTGGGACATGGACACACTACACAAAACAATGCTCTGGTGTTTAAAACAATGGATATATAACAAATGGGTGGCAATGCAGGGACTGCTAACCATCCCACGACATTAGTTCAGATCTCATCAAGAACACCCTCTCCCCCGCACCAGCATCCGATATCTATCCATGCCTGGGTGGCGCCTCTGTGCGTCCGGCGGCCTCGCCCGGCAGTGACCGCTCGCTCTAAGCTCCACGTCCTTCGCTCACCCCGCCACCTCATCCACCCCCACACCCCCAAATCCCCCGCCACTTCCTACGCCACCACATCAACCTTAAATCAATGCCGGTCACTTAAATAGTCTATAAATGAACACAAACGGCATTGGTCAGAAACAAGTAAAACTTAAACACTTCCTTCACAAACAATACATCCACATCGCCTGACTCCGGAAAACACTTACGCTCTATGGAACTTCAAAGCTCACAATACCTCTTATCTCACCGCACAAAACACTGGTTTGAGTAGTAATATTCTCATCAATCAACTAGGCAAGTTGATCACATTAAACAACAGAGACACACTCACTCGTATGCCTTTCAACCCCAACACTCAACCGACCTGTCCTGATGACTTATTCTATTGTCATTCTATAGTCAACGGTCGGTCCAGCAGGACATGTCCTCTAACGACCTCTCGATAGCCATTGGTTAGCAACTTCCATCCCCAATTCCCAATAAGCCCTCTCGTACGTTTCGGATCTACAAAAGAGCAGATTGGGACGAATATACGTCATCAATAGAAAACACTCTACTCGACTTTGACATCAATCAATACACATTCATTGATGCAGCCACAAAACACTTCACCACAGCGCTTAACCTCGCAGACAAAAAACACATACCTGCCGGGTTCAGCCGTGGGTTAAATCCATCTTTTTCTGCCCTAATTAAACTCATAATTTTGCAGTGAAACCCTCCATAAACGATAAAATCATACAGATTCAAATTCTTAATTCCGAAATAGATGCAGACATTCCTGAGCAAGAAACTTGTGGCAAGATATGCTGTCAAACACCAATTTCCGAGCCTCACCATCATAATAATGAAAACTCATCAGAAGCCACATTAACAAAAACACAAACCACATAGACACCGATGAGGCAATTCTATCACCCGACACTCACACCAAGCCATCAATCTAAAAACAAGCAGATATGCTCAATAAACGCTACGCAAAACATGTCACCTACCACACCATCCAGACATCAGGGACATACTCAAACAGTTACACAAATTGCATTCCACCCCAAACATTGACCCTCCTTTTTCACTTAACATAGACATTACCATAGGCGTCATCAATTAGACTAAAAACTCATCGACAACGGGCACTGACGGCATATCATACATTCATCTTGAACACCACGGCCCACATGCCATCACGGATTTCGCTTACATTTTGAACCTTTCCATTTTACACAATACAACACCTAACACGAGGAAACAAGTGAAAATCTTACCCATCCTGAAGCCCAACAGAGTCTCCACAGATCCAGCCTCATAGAAACCTCTCTCTGTCCTCCTGAATTCCTGGAAAATTGTGAAGAGACTGGCTCTAAACAAAATCCCACTCTTCGCTACGAATGGCGTTTTCAAGACACAAGACTCCACAACCACACTCGCCACTAACCTCATCCAGATGATCCATAAAGGCCTGAATGAAAAGAAGCCAGCCCAACGTACACTGGTGTGCGTTATAGACATTTGTATGGGCCTTCGACACAATTTCAAGGAACGTTCTCATCATCAAAACACTCAACACACACATCCATTCAAACAACAAGAATTGGCTTGCTAGTTTCCTCTCTTACAGACATGCTACACTCTCTGCAATAACAAGCCGTCTCGAACTCGCCACTTCCCCAATGAGGTCCCACATGGCTCTGTCTTTTTTCCCCCACCTTTCAATGCCTCCATGCACTACCTGTTTAGCCACCAGAACCCAACACCCATGCTCATTAGCTCATACGCGGATGACCTCACAATAATCACAGAACACCACAAACACAAGATCGCAGCTGCTCACTCACAGCAATACTTGAACTCTCTGAAAGTCTTGCTGCTGGACAACAGAATGAATGTGTCACCACGCACACCACACACGACCATCATGTGCACTTGGGGTTGTCTCGCTTCTTCAACAAGCTGTTTCCAACCACCATCTCCTGCTCCACGCTCAAGCATGTAAGGTCTGCTCCACTGTCATTCCTACCGGGAGCGCCAAACCTCCCTACCACATTCTCCACCACTTCCTCTCCAATTCTCCCATTTAAGTCATCCAGTACAACCACGTAGTATTGACCTCGATTTATTTTAAGACACTCACGCAGGTAAATCCAAATTTGCTTTCTCTCCTCCTCCTTTTTCTCACTACCAGGTCCGTAGGTACTCACGAACGCCCTTCTTTTTATACCTAACTTTACTTTTACCTAAATCAATCTAGAGGAAACCTCCGTCCACTCGGTAACGCTGCTAGTCAACCGATCACTCAGTATCAACACCACACCTTCTCGTGCCCAACCTTGCCCCACGCTAGACTTTCTCCCACACACTACGCGGAACTTGCACTTGCCTCAAACTTTCAACTTCGTCTCACTCAACGCCTGCACATCTAACTCTTTCCTCACAAATATCTTCCTAATCACTCTCTTCATTGCATCATTTGTACTACAACCACGCACTTTCAGCGACCCGAACAATAAGGTTCGGAGAGGCGGGAGCCTTTCCTCACCACGCTCGTTTTGCCATCTTTGAGATGGTGATTGACAGAGGAATGGGTCTTCTGTTACGACACGCGAGGGATCACGGTACCAGTATTCTAATCCCTTACTACTGGTTGGCTTTTGAAAATAAATATTGTGAAATGACATTGGAAGCAGAAATTCAAATTTGACAAGAACCTACTAATGCCTCTGATCAGACTAAAACTTTAAGTAACGGGCAGGTAGGTCTCCTCACACACAGCTTCTTCAGCTTCAACCTCCTTATTGACAGAAGCAGCATCCAAGCAGGCGATGTGAATTTTTAAGCTGCTCACAGTCGTCTGACCCTACTGTGCCCTGGCTCCGCTCGTCCCCTGCACGAAGCGATGATGACACAGTCCTCTGAAGAGTATCGATGCTCCCAACAGATGGTGATGTCAGATATAATTTTTGAAAAAGGAAGGAAAATAAACATTCTAAATTGTTCGATAAACTTGATAATGTATACAAATGATTCAGTTCGTTCACGAATGAGGCATGAGTGCGACCTAAAAACATGAGCAGGCTTGTTTCCGACGCATTCCTGCCATAACTATACTGATTGAGATTCGTTTTTCTCCTGCATCGACAAGTGTTTTTCGACAAAATCGACTGAAACTTATACAAAATATTATGTTTATATGCTAATACAAACAAAAACAATCGTCGTAACAGATACTTGTGATATACGGAGCAAAAAATCGAATGATCATCTGAAATTTTATTTCCAGGTGGTCAGGAGACGTTAGAGGTTGGGTCGGGTCTGGCCAAGCAGGCCGGTTCATGTCTCCAAGCCGATAAATTTTTAAAGTCAGAAACAATTATTACCCGATTTGAAACTTGTACCCGCTCAGGAAGTATCCTCGGTATCGCCGGCGATTACCTTCGGTACATCATATTTATGGCGCATACAGACGCTATAATAAACAATTTTCACTTTGTCGAGTTCGGAAACATTTGACAGCATACCGAAAGAAATCACTTATAGGTTGACCGTTCAACTTTTGCGCCTGATGTGCTGACGATGATCAATTGCCTTCGGTGTATCGGCCGAATGATCAATTGTTAAATTAATTCAAAGTAAAAACAATTCTGAACGAAGACATATTTACCGGCTGTTTCTCAAATTAACATGAAAACTATACAATAATGGCATTGAAATTTAAAACACATCTAAATGACTTTCGCTCAGGTATCCCTCGGAAGAAATCGTGCCGGTAAATCTGAGTATGCAATGGAGTTAAAATTTCAACTGCTAGTTACTGAAATCTATGACTTGTTCCATGTGATTCTCAACTCGCCATTCTCCATAATAGTCTCCACATATTGTTGAGGTGTCACGTGACTAATGCAGCTTCCTATTCTACATAAATAGTCTCCACATATTGTTGACGTGTCACATGACTATGACTAATGCAGCTTCCTATTCTCCGTAAATAGTCTCCACATAGTGTTGAAGTGTCACGTGACTAATGCAGCTTCCTATTCCAGTCAAGCATTTTGTAGAGGCTATGGAAATAACTCCAGCTGAGGCAAATCAACGGAAATGAACGATTGGTCGAGGATGATTGCCGTCGATAAAAGATTGCCATCGATAAAATCAACGAGAGTTACGGTCGGCAAAACTGACACATGCCGGCAAAAAAGTGTAATTTTTTCCGCTAAGATAAGAATCGGTGTTGTGAGCAATGCCAGATATTAAACAATTCTATTTGGGTAGCGTCATTTTCTTATGATCAGACATTTCGTAAGTTTCTTGTTCCAAGTCAGTTTTGATTACGAATTATAAGAGGTTATCGGTGTTTCTTTCCGGTAAAACTCACTGCATTAACCATTCCGCTTCAGAAGAAAAGTCTGGTTCAAAAATTCCCGTCGCTTTCACACCGCAGCTCGCAGTTACTTCGTGTTCCTACGGATTTGCCACCCCTTGTGTGGCAGATCTCGCGGACGTATTCCCCAATTTGCTTGCTAACAAGTTCTGAAAGACGGAGATGGGCCTCATAGGTGCTAATTAGTGTGAGATGAAGTTAGTATAAATTGTTGCAATACTCAATATCTCACGTGAAAACTCCAACAATGACACATAATTGGTCTTTGATGTGATGGGCAGGCTGCTCTAATAAGGGAACATCATTACATCTTTCTCCCAAGTTCTTCCAAGTAAACGTCTGCCGCTGTTGAGTTCCGTTGAACGTTTTCTTAAGGAGACAAAACGCTACTCGACCCTCTAGTGATGTTATTTTTAGTTTCGAATGGAGGTGGCTGCTTACATGTTTGTTATTGAGCGTACGCTCTTATATTTGCATCCATCTTCTTAAGGCCGTGTCAGTAGCTCTGAGGATTCATCCATAGTTGGCTCAGGATGATGATATCATTATTAAAATAATTAAAAAATCATAAAGGTGAATAAGTTTGACGGCAATTACCAGTGTTTCTGAGGAATGCACTAAAAAAACAGAAGGATCAAACTATCTTGGTTGATCTGTAAGTGAGTGTAACATGGATCCGTCAAAAACAGAAGGATCAAACTATCTTGGTTGATCTGTAAGCGAGTGTAACATGGATCCGTCAAAAACAGAAGGATCAAACTATCTTGGTTGATCTGTAAGCGAGTGTAACATGGATCCGTCAAAAACAGAAGGATCAAACTATCTTGGTTGATCTGTAAGCGAGTGTAACATGGATCCGTCAAAAACAGAAGGATCAAACTATCTTGGTTGATCTGTAAGCGAGTGTAACATGGATCCGTCAAAAACAGAAGGATCAAACTATCTTGGTTGATCTGTAAGCGAGTGTAACATGGATCCGTCAAAAACAGAAGGATCAAACTATCTTGGTTGATCTGTAAGCGAGTGTAACATGGATCCGTCAAAAACAGAAGGATCAAACTATCTTGGTTGATCTGTAAGCGAGTGTAACATGGATCCGTCAAAAACAGAAGGATCAAACTATCTTGGTTGATCTGTAAGCGAGTGTAACATGGATCCGTCAAAAACAGAAGGATCAAACTATCTTGGTTGATCTGTAAGCGAGTGTAACATGGATCCGTCATATTTCACCTGCCAGATAGACGGATTCGCACTGTCGTGCCATTGTAAGGTTAAATGCCTAACGCAAGCATACATGCTTCATAGAGGTTGAAAAAATATGATTTACAATAAAAGTGACGGTTTAAGCAATAAACTTCATTCTATGGCGTAAAACGAACGTGACATTTGTCGGACGCTATGGAAGTTTTCAATTCAAAATTCTCTCGAGTGCATCATTATTATTTTATCGTTCTGCTAAGGTAGTGTTTATTCATAGCCTGTTATTAGGATTTTGATTTGTTGCGTCTATTGAAAAATAAAAACAAATTTCAACCATTGAATAGAAGTTTCCATGACATCAATGACTTCAATGAAGCAAAGGCTTCATCAGACCAATGAGAATGAAGCTTATTTCTGTGCTAAACTTCTTATGAAACCCTTCTAGAGTGTCCGACAGAAATTTGAAATTTGGGATAATTTAGACATATCAATCACCATAGATATGTGATACGCACCAGCGGGACAAGCTAGTGAGAGTTTAAGTGGGCGCTTAGCCTTCTTCTTAGGCATCGGCTCATTGGCGCCATATACGTCACACGATAATTAGCACTTTGATCCATGAAAATGATTTATTCTTTCTTACGCTCTAAATTACTACCCCGTTACTTAGTGGACCCTATTGTACGGACATGAAATGAAAAATAACTTAAGTGCGAGGTCGAGCCCGTCATAAACTACTCTGGGCCAGATCAAAGATACCACCTGACTGGAGGAGACTTAGGTCAGATGGTCCTAACATTAAAATTTAAAATGTTCAAATGAGTCTGCGTCACCAAATACATCACCATTGAAACTGAAAGCTGAGAATTAAGGAGGAATAGTGGGAGAACGTAGGGCAACCGACCGTTTGTATATTGCCTGCATTGCATTAAATCGCCCATGCCAGGCCCAATTCAACTGCGAAAGGAGCCCAACACATTGAAGGGATATCAACCCTTCCAATGAAGGTTGAATCATCTGTACAGTACCCCATGTGATTATAAACAACCGAGAACACAACAAAAGAAGACAACATAACGTTTGTGCGAAAGCTCTAAAGGATTAACTCATTTAAAAGCAGCGCTAAATTCAATCCAACTTGCCCTGCATCAGTCTCCCTTATCCAGCAGCGCACTCACCATGTTAGTGGCGGGTGCATAAGCCGGGTCATAAGACCCCGCTTTGACTATCTTCCGATGAGCAATGTCAGGGTTGTAGGGGTAGAGGATGCTCCTGATGATGTAGACAGGGTAGGGGGCAATGGGCGGGTCGTAGATGAATCCGTGTGTGAAATCGATCTCCAGTCGGTACTCGCACTCGTTCCCTGGGTGCAGGGGAAGCAGGAGTTTATTCCAAAATGAGGGGAAATTTCTTCTGTCTGCCTCTTCTAAAATAGCATCGTATCATCATGAAATGTTTAATAGACAGCACCTCAACAGTTTCATAATAAACATTACCAGTAGTTTCAGTCCATATATAAGAGCAATTGTTTTAAAGGGCAAGTTAAATAAAAATATGTTCCACTCGAAATTAGTCTATGTTAATGTGCTTACTTGAAATATTCTAGGATACAAAAAGTGATGTCAGACATTAAAATCCAGTCGTAAATCCCGTTTTCTTGGTCAATTGATTGATACTTAGATAATTACGTTACAAAAAGAAAACATATATGCTTTAAGTATTGCTTAACAATGAACTCAGTGAAAAAGCTTTAAATATCAACGTTTAACACTGCAGGGAACGAGCTGAGAAGCTAATAAATCTAACGTGGTAAACTTCTGTCCTCTTAACGGTTTGATATGATTCGGTTTTGTACTTTCTTAGGGTTTCTGTCAAGATACTTTCTAAGGGTTCTTGTCGTTTGCCATAGAGACGTTTCCAACATGAACACTCCCAGTATTTCCAAAAAATAGCAAGTTAATAACATGATTATTGGAAACGTTGGGGGTTTGGAAGGAAATACGGGTCAGTCGCCCTGTCGATTAAGTTTGGACTGCAGATTGTGTCGTTGCAAGACGGAAACGTATTGCGGCCCTGCGGCCTCTCCAGTTGGGTTACTTATCTGATTGATAGCAATAAAATTAGGTCTTTGAACACATTAAAAATTTATGTTAGCAACATCAGTGTTCAAGCAAGAAGGAACCGAAAACCTAATTTTCTGGCTTTAGTTAGTTTCTAACATGTGCCTAACACGTAAGTCAACACAACTACTGAGTGATGATCAGTATCACGACTTTGAGGCTCGTCAAATGAGTATTTATTCACATTTATCTTGTTGTTGATTTTGCCTTTAGGTTGGTAGGGTGGGATTGTTGGGTATTTGTGAGTATTTATTTTTAAAATTTCTCTCGCTGTCACTTATGGGAAGAAAAGGAAAAATCTCTCTACCAGTTGCCCTCATTACAGAGGGCAACTGTGATGGGGATTGCGGCTCCTACCGCAATTCATGTTTACATACCTGTTTAGAGGGACTTCGCTTTAAGAAGCTAGCTGCAGCGTAGCTGCCACCTGACCCACAGCTGAGGGGACATCCTACTGTGGCACTATAATTTGCACGTTGCTACCACATTTGCCAGTCAGATCCTGGCTCGGTGATGCGTTTTAGTAGAGTTGTCTCCACAGTGGGGGGTATCCATTTATTAGAGGTTTATCAGTAACACAGCTGAGGTACTTGTCCAATCGGTCTTTGAACCTCAGATGTCTGCTGGGGCTGACAATTACGACACACGTTTGATTTCACGTCTTTCCAGCGACGATCGATCGAATAGCTGAGGTGCCCTGAATGTGAGACGGTTAAATGCTACGATTTGCATCGTTTCCCCGCCCGTCCGTTCTGGCAGTTTGAAATAGCCTGATTTCTCATTGTCTTTTTACCAGCTCGGTGGCAGAGTGGGTATAGCAACTCGTGTTCTCCTTACAATAGGCTTCCATTGGGAGCTGGAGGTTGTTGGTTCGAGCATACCTGGCCCCGAGTGAGACATTCCGACCGGTCTGTTAAATAGTTAAAGGCCAGCCTATAAACGCCGTGGATAAAAAAAGGCAATCAGGTGGCATCTACGCTGCAACCCGATATACAAGCAAAAAATCTCCTTATTACAAAAAAAACTTAAATTACAATGACTGTGTGTAGTCTTCCAGAATTTTCGAAACGTTAATGAAAATGGATCTCTCAAAACGTCTTTGGATTGAGTATATCTTCAAGGCATTAAATCTGTCGTAATAATCCATTTCCTTAACCTCTGTAATTTTTGATTTGAAGCTTCTTTGAAATGCTTCGAGTCTTCCCATATCTATCCGTTCATATGGGATCCAGAAAGGAGAGCAATAGTCCATGATTGGTTGAATTAGTTGTTTCCAAAGAGTAAGCAGTGTCCTTTTATCTCTCGACAAAAAGGTGCTCATGGCCCAGGAATGCAGTCTTCTGCTACTAGCCTCAACCTTTGCAATTTGTTCATTGAATAATGCATTATTCTGTCTTATTACGCTCAAGTCACACAAGCTTTATTTTTTTCTATTGCAGCATTATTGCTTGAATGATTTAAAGACCCTGTTTGTAGGACTGATTTTTTCCCATTTTTTAGTAATTCAAATTTGGATTATTTGAATTACATGTTGTTTATGCCAGCCCAGTTGAATTTTGTTTTTTCGGATCAGCTTGAACATTTTCTACATCTTATGCATCCTTCACTATGCCAAGTACTCTGGTATCGTCTGCAAAGAAGGGGTCATGAATGTGAACATGTTTTGCTCTTGTCATTAGCCATTGCTAAGAAAGCAGAAGGCCAAAGACAGTGCCTTGTGGGACCCCACCAAGGACTTCTACACTTTTATTCTGCTTTTGAGAATTTTTTTGATCGATTCATGAACATGTCCTTGGATACCAGCATTATGTAATTTAGATACCAGTTTGCTGTGATCTAGTTTGTCAACAGCCTTGTCAAAATCGAGATAAATCTCATCCACGTTCAATCCATCAAACAATGCAATGATTATTTCATCATACTGATCCAGTAGTTGGTAATTAATCTTAGTGAATCGTTGATTAACCGGGACAAAGAGATATCGCAAGCATGTTAATATTATCTTCGTATCTTGTTACAGAAGTCTGCATTTTCTCTCCTGAGCCTCTGTGTCATGGTGTCTGTTATAACTTTTATTTTGGACAACCGTAATCTACCACGGGCTTTGTTTTCTCTTCCCGAAGTTTAGGTGGGGATGATGGAAGTGTCGTCATGTCAAGGCATTATTTCATTTCTCTTGCTAGGCTCCATCCCTGAATATGCACATGTCTCAACAACTAAACTACCAAACTCCAAAACGCGGCACATTTTAC
>SDVV010004889.1:0-19745 GCA_016164225.1 Gammarus roeselii | reverse complement strand
GCATTAAACGTTTATTGTTTGCCCTTAGACAAGCTCAAAGGTGGTGTTTGTTTTAGGCAACGCGGCAGTCACCATCCCTTATAGTCTTGGGCATGCTCGGGTGGCACTTGTTTGTAAGCAACACCATAGCAAGCATGCCATCGATACGCGTAGACCAGCCTCCTGCTGGCGTTTATATGGAAGCAACACCATAGCAAGCATGCCATCTACACGCGTAGACCAGCCCCCTGGTGGCGTTTATATGAAAGCAACATCATAGCAAGCATGCCATTTATACGCGTAGACCAGCCCCCTGGTGTCGCTTGTTTGGAAGCAATACCATAGCAAGCATGCCATCTATACGCGTAGACCAGCCCCCTGGTGGCGTTTATATGGATGCAACACCACAACAAGCATGCCATCTATACGCGTAGACCAGCCCCCTGGTGTCGCTTGTTTGGAAGCAATACCATAGCAAGCATGCCCTCTATACGCGTAGACCAGCCCCCTGGTGTCGCTTGTTTGGAAGCAATACCATAGCAAGCATGCCATCTATACGCGTAATCCAGCCCCTGGTGGCGTTTGTATGGAAGCAACACCATAGCAAGCATGCCATCCATACGCGTAGAGGAGCCCCCTGGTGTCGCTTGTTTGGAAGCAATACCATAGTGCAGCACTCAGCGCGGCACTGCGGCAGTACCGGTAAGTGGTTCACCTTAGAACCCTCGCTGCAAACGGCCAGTAATAGGATTTGCTTGGGAATGAATGCCTTGAATTCCCAGCACGACTCGGGCCATGCAATCGAGTTCCAATTAGGATTTCAGCCTTGAGTCGTGTTTATTAGTCTAGGAAGGCGCATCAGAGTACATAGATTCGAACGGAAACGGGGTGACGGGACACGGCACAAGAAAGTCGTTAATACCGATCGATTGTTTGCTATTTTGTGAAATTGCCCAATTGGCTCTATTTATTCAGGGACATAATGGGCAGACTCATGACAAGAATACACGAACCGAGTACGTTGCAGTGACGCTGGGTTTGATCGAGCCCTCACGTACATGTATATAGGCTGATAGATACATAATTGTAGAGTACTGAGACTTCAACCGAGCATTTATAATAGGAAAAATAACGATACCAAATAGATCAACAACGCTTTGCATTTCCTCCTCTCAGGCACTGTTGGATAACTCATACCTGAACACACCGATACATTGTATTAGATTTCTCCCATGCTGCTTGAGCCCAATTCATCAATAGCAATGTATTCGCTATTGCTCAACATTTCAGGCCACTCTAATTTATTGCCCACACTTACTAAATGAACTTATTTGCGCATTCGTCAGTTTTCTTGAAGAATGGTGAATATAACATCACATGTGAGCGTTTTTCGCAGATGAGTTCGTAAAAGTGATAAAATTTACTACGCGGATGACTGATTGAAAAATGAGATTCGACATTGGCACCAGCACTCGTAAAATAAGTCCCAATGTTTGCCTTACGTTTTGTACCTGCACGTTGCAAAACGGTGCTCAGCATTGAAGCCGGTCACTATTGACTTAACAAGGACTGAAACTGGTTTAGTCTCAAATCTGTTTCGCTGGTCGGTGGCTTTCTCATAAAGTGCTGATTGGAATTGTTTAGAGTATCATCGATAGATGCATTACCCAACTACAACCTTTCCCTTTTTTATCATTTACTATAGACACCACACAGATACACGATTCTCTCTGAGACGTTCTAGTTCAGAACTATCTCCCTACTGTCAACACACCAATGTTCTAGATCAGAACTATCTTCTTACCATCAACACACCAACGTTCTGAACTAGAACGTAGGTGTGTTGATAGTAGTGAGATAGGTCTGAGCTAGAATGCTTGTGTACGGAGATAGTTCCGAGCTAGAATGTTTGTGTACGGAGATAGTTCTGAGCTAGAACGTTGGTGTGTTGATAGTAGTGAGATGGTTTGGAGCTAGAATGTGTTGATAGTAGTGAGATGGTTCTGAGCAAGAATGCTTGTGTACGGAGATAGTTCTGAGCTAGAATGTTTGTGTACGGAGATAGTTCTGAGCTAGAACGTTGGTGTGTTGATAGTAGTGAGATGGTTCTGAGCTAGAACGTTGGTGTGTTGATAGTAGTGAGATAGTTCTGAGCTAGAACGTTGGTGTACGGAGATTGTTCTGAACTGAGCGTTGTAAATATTTAGAATTCACAGTCTTAACCAAATAAGTGATTTCACAGACAATTTCTGCATATATTATTTGAATTCGTGATCGTAAGATGTTCAATGAAACATGCTAACTTTTTCCTTGGTTGTTGGGCATTGTGAAAATTCACCTACTGAATTGATTTCAATTCTGCCTCTAATAAATGTACCGCCAGCTTATGTTCTACAGTGAAACTTACGTCTTGTCTAAACTTCATCTCAGTTGAAAGTGCCGTACTTTAAATGCGGGTGAAACTCATTTGAAAGTTTAAATTAGGATACGTGGCACGTAAATTAGTCTCGTATCACCTTTAATGAATAGATTATCAACAGGAAACAGGAAAAAGAGGAACACATATTTCGTGGTGTTATTATGTGTTTCAATTTGACCGATTGTTTATTCACATGCCTAAAATTATTTGCAAATTAAATGTAAGTGATTGTAGGTGAGCTGACAAGCAAATGTGTGCACAAAAGGGTGCATGGAAAGCTGCAAGATCGGATAATATTAATTAGTTGTTATGTTTATGATAACCTACAGGTAAAATTGTTCGCGTGTTGAAAATAGTTGAATTGAAGTTATTGGAATATTTGGAGCTCATTCCGTAGAATTATCCGTGCTATTTATTATATTTCTGAGCGACTGTAGTGAGTATTAGCAAACGAACAATCATTGGCAGTCGAAACATCTGCTAAATTAGATTTCTTTGAGGTAGAATTGGTACAACTGAATTGTTTAATTTGGAGGGCGTTGGAAATGAATTGCTGAAGGATATTTGGACGCATTCTTTCAGTTGAAATTAATGAAAAAAGTTTCCAAACCACTGTTGGTCTGGCTCACATGATCGATTGACTGCCTTTATCAAATTGATAAGAAAGTGCAATATGTTTTGGTTACCGTTCAAACATTATTGCTTTAGATATAAATAGAAGTTTCGGGTCCGTATGTTCACACACTTCAACCATTCACTTCTCAATCGAAGAGATGCGCACTGAGTAGTAATTGGGCTTCCGATTTCTTTTGTAAGCGTAGACAGGAACTTTATTAGTTCTTTCGATCACGAACAATTTTTTTTTGGTTTATCTGTTCAATAACTAATAAACTAGACTAAAATATCTATGCGATGAAACAAACAGACATAAGATAAGAAGGTGGCAAAAAATTCCGATACTTTTTTGTTATTGAGTAATTCCGAAACTAATTCAGTCGGGCATCTCTGCTAGAACAGTCGACCAGAAAGGCAGGGGTCTCGTAGCTATGTATCGACCAAAATCCTTGGTCTGCTTTCGAAGTCAAGGGAAGAAAGTCAGCACGGCAATAAAAGCGGCTCACAACTATTCGTACAATAATTTCTGAGTACTGGCTAATATTAATTAATATGTGCGCTCGAGATGCACCAGCTCATTCAAAATCGCTCTTCTCACTTTTAGTTTTCGCAGCATCCTGTCTATGAAGCAATTTTATATTCTAAACAGCGCCTTCGCTGTAACAGTTATGCATCAATGGATTTCTCGCAAAGGACGACCATTATCACGGCATAGAAAGAAGGGCGACTGTATTAGGGATGTTCGTAGGGCCAGCTATAAGAAGGAACCACAGTCACTGTACAGCAGCAAATTCGAAATAAATTATGACAAATTGTCAAACTTTTCGAAGTGTCGTTGGATGATGTAATTGTCTTATGTGGTTGTATATAAGTACTAGGATATTTACTGTTAAGACAAAGAATATTTTTCCAAATATCATTTTAGAGGCTTGTACAAACTACCTACAAGTTGTTCAAAGTTAAAAAAAATAAACATCAATCCAGCGTTAGATGAATACTTTATAAACACCTCGTAGGTTTACAAATCAATCAGTATGATTGATTTTCAAAGTCTAATTATTTGTTCTGTAGATATATTAAAAAATTGAATCATGCATATCACTCATATATCCGAAAGTTGCTGTTCAGGACTAATATATCTCACCCTTCCATGATAACCACTTCTAAACCTCAAACAATAAATCAATGAACAATGAATGACGTTATTGGTCGGTTATTCGTAAATTTCCCATATCCAGATAAGTTGAGGGACATTTTTACAAGTGTTATTCAAGAGAAAATCTGTCTACGTGTTATATCTGCATCACCGTCCAAATAATTGATCTGACAATGCAAAATATGATAGATATTAGGTGTGAGTTAGTGAAATATTCGAAGTGAACACCGTGGAGTTGTTTGTACATCTATCCCCAGTTCCATGAGTGATGTCAGTGACGAGTTACCGACGGACAAACGTTGGTAGTTGACGTATTCTCATAATGGGAGATTGATATACTATTAAATAGATACGACTGCATTTTAGCATTACTTCATTTAATCGAACTGTGTTTAATAGGAAGCTTCACAGTTAAAAAGTTGAAATAAATGTGTTCTATATGGAACGCATTTCAAGATAATAACGTTTAGATAAAACCGTCAGACTGATTGATAAAAATCAACAGACATGCATTCCCTAAAGAATCATTGAATAATTCCTGGAATATTCCTGCCAACTTTTTTTCATTAATTTGTAATGAATGAAGTAGTGAAATGATAGAATTGCGTCTTCAGACAAATTTTCGCTACTTTATCCAGGCACCAGTAAAGACAGGGGCTAGAATTTTTTTCAGCAGCAGTATGGTACTCAAGACTATATTAACATATTAGAAAGCTTGAAATCAGTTTAGATTGGATGTCACTACACAGTTTTCGAATATCTTTTCATCGATATCACACAAACAAAAATAATGCCCCAAACCAAGAGAATAACGGAAACTCTCTACAAGCTTGTTCATTTCTTTTGTTGCTAGCACATGTTGCTAGCACATGTTGCTAGCACATGTAGCACATGTTGCTAGCCAGAGAGGTGCAGGTCGTGATATATTTCACGGGCAAATTTGTTTGGTCAGCGTTCGTTGACCCAGGGGCCGAATGTCAGGATGGTCAATTAATGAATGATCAAATCAGATGGACATTTTTTTCACCGAGGGAGGTTTATTTTTGAGGAGTACCTTAACTATCAATATTATTAGACTATCAAAATTAAGCCATAAAAGTGCACTTAAGTTTTGCTACGAAGATTTTTCTTGAAGATCTAGCATGGGAGATCCCTGCAATAATCACCGTACTACTTGATATATGGGTTCAGGTCAATTGATCAACATTTGTAAAATCAATACTATTCCTGTAAACATGTAAGATTACAACAGGCACACAGTAAATGATCGTCCTTGTCATCTGGTCGGAATATACTTCGCTGCGTACTCTGCCAAAGTACTCTTCCTGCGTACTCTGCCTGTGTACTCTCGCATTATAGTGAAAGTATTGGGTTTGACGACTCATAAGACGGTCCAGCGAGACTTTTATGACTTTGGTAATGCTGGGTAAAGCCCCGAGGGGGGTTCATCTTAAGCGAAGGGCTCTAGGGTGACAGAGATACACTCGTTATGCGCATATATGGTCCCTTCATCACGTCTGAAGAAACGTTTCTTTAGGGATATATATAGACAACTTGATATTTTATGGCAAATGACTTACATCGTATCTACACTGTTCAGGGTCATAAATTTGTTTCGTGTTCCACGCTATCAGCTACAAAAGTATAATCATAGTCAAGCATATTGACGAGTGCATTCAAACAAAACTAATCTGCCTATAAATATAAATTAATCAAAAAGCTGGATGATGTCAGCTGGACGAGGTCGGGATTCAAGTTGAAGTCGTTGTGCATACCAGTTGTCGACCCTGTGTGATTCGACTGAACAACAGTTTATCATTTTGTCTCAAAATCTCTTAAATAAAACCGAAATTATGTTAAACTTTTTATTTTACCTATCTGTAAAAAATAGTCATGAGTGTTTTGGGATCATAAATACAAGTCAAAGGAATATGGGAAGCTATTGAGAGCATTGCTGAGTGTGAAGGAATGAATTGCAAAGATCGACATTTTTATGAGCATGTGTATGTTTGACTGAAATTAAAACGTCATGGTTTTTATGAGCATGTTTATTGGATTCAATTCTGAATTGAAGGTACACCGGTTCGACTAACTTGCTTCGAGTTGATCATATGTTGGCAGGAAAATTCAAAATTTATAATAGAAATTGGATAAATCCACGATCGTTGAGCAGAGTTAGCTTAGAGACCTTATAGTGTCTATAGTGATCAGTTTTTTTTGGGACTCTATACATCGAGTCTGTTTGTGTCATGTATTTTACAAAGACATTATCACATCCCTAAATTCTCAGTCATTCCCATTCCTAATGCAGCAGTTGAGGTTATCGACCTATGCTGCAGCAATATCATTTGCGGATGGGCTTCTCAGTGATGGGTAGGCTGCTAATTTCATCAGTACCAGCGATAGAAACGATGGCATTAAACTGTTATAGTGCGTATTGATCAAACAAGGAACATTCATATTTACCTGTCGTTGAGAACGAGGTTTATTAATTAGGACTTCATTTATTTTGTTTCATAAACTGAATCTGGTCCTTCGTCTCTCCACCCACAAACCATATTAATCGTTATTTATACCTTATCACTGTTATTGCTAACACATTGTTAGGGTTGCGTGATTAATCTGCAAGCCTTCTAACGGTTTGCAGATTAATCAGGAGGAGGATGAAGCAAACAGTTGATTATTTTTTGGAAAAATCAATGTGGATTATTCTACATGCATAAATAGCTTACGAGATTAATTTCTTGCACTAAAACCAGACTAATATTTTCAGCAGTGAAAACTTCCTTAGTGTCCACAAGTAGAAGACAAATATACGGACCATTGGAAACAAAACAACGAACGAAAACTAAAGTCCACACGGTTGAGTTTCACTCTCATGTGGTTAATGATGGGTCGTGAATGTAACCTGACAGATATTAGGAAATATATATTTTACATTGGAGCTTGAACGTATTAGCTTCTTAGTAATTATATAAATTTGTCTATTAGGTGTCCACGAGGTAAATTTTCGAAGAAGTGTTAGAACCAACGCAGCGCTATTCTTACATTAATGCCCTACTAAGACACTGATAGGCCCAAGCTCCTCCCAAATCAGCGTAATAGGATTTGTCCGGAAACGGATCCCCTGTATTCCCAGCACGATTCCTGCCCTGCAATCCTGTTCCAGTTAGGCTTCCATTCCTGGCCATTGTTGATCTTTCCACTCAAGTGAATCACAGTGATGCGCTCCGGACAAGTTCATCACAGCAATGCCGTCCGGGCAAGTACGGCACTGTAAGGTGTTCCAGACGAGTGAATCATTGTAACGTGGTCAAGGCAAGGGTTTCACAGTAATGCTGTCCAAGCAAGTGCATCCCAGTAATGTGGTATACGACAGAGCCACACTCTTATATGGTCCAGGCAAGCAAGTGCAAGAATATAATTTGGTCCGGACAGGCGCATCACAGTGATGTGATTTAGGCAAGTGCATCACAGTAATGAGCTCCTGACACTTCCTCTCTGGAATGTGGTTTAGGCAAGTGCATCACAGTAATGAGCTCCTGGCACTTCCTCCCTGGAATGTGGTTCAGGCAAGTGCATCACAGTAATGAGCTCCTGGCACTTCCTCCCTGGAATGTGGTTCAGGCAAGTGCATCACAGTGATGCGCTCATTGCAAACCCATCAAGTAATGCGCTACTGACAAGTGCATCACAGCAAGCACTTCTTACAATTTCATCACATAAAATCGCTACTGAAAAGTTCATCCCAGGAATGGGGTACAAGCAATTGCATCCCAGGAATGCCTTCCTTGCAAGTTCATCCCAGTAATGCGCCCCTAGTAAGTGTACCACAGGATTGTGAATCATGCCAGTACACGGTAATGTGGTTCCTGGAGCATCTTATGCAATTATGAATGGCGCAATATCAGTGAAACTTTGAAAACCCAAAAGTATGCTGGAAATTAAATATATAACGGATTAAATCACACTCCCATTCAGCAAGGATATAAATGTATGAAACTATTTGATAACATATTACAGAGTTCCATAAATAATTAAAACGAATTATTCACTTTTAGTTAAGAAGCTACTGGAAACCATATTGTTATTGCCACTTGATCAAACGCTTATACAATTTTGTGTCACATAACTTGAGTGTTTTATCTTTGAGAGCGTTGCTCCACGAAAGCTACGCTGACCTCGACGCATAGCTAGCTTAGGAAAGTGTGCTGATTATTAAGTTTTAAGTTTTACTCAGGCAGTGTTATGCCTTTTAGATTTACTTACATACCGCATGCAAAATTACTCCTTAACGGTCAGTAAAGGGAATAGAACAATACATTCAATGACATAAAACAACGAAATTCCGCAAAGGAATGAACATTTTTAATGCAGCAGAAACACACCCGGTGGCAAAACTGCCAAAGATAGTAGGTTGTAAGGTACTAACAGAGGCCTTATGGGCCGTTATTGTCCAGTGATACTCGAGCAGCTCGTACGTTAGACCAAGCGGGCCGACGCCTGCTACGAGGCTGAGAAGATAGAGCAGACAGAGACTGAATGATAGTGGAAACTATTCTCAGGAAAGGAATGAAGCAGGTTGTCATGAGGTCCTTGCACGCAGTTTATGCTGCCAAAATATTCTGGCTGGGTGGCAAAAAATGTAGCGACTCCCGATAGTTTACTGGGCCGTCGATAGCTTTAGGGGCGGGTTTCTTTCGCCTGGTCATAGATCGTCTAAGCAAGCCTCCTGCAAGATCTGCGGACGAGGGCTACAGATGCAAGCAATATGCTTCGAATCCTAACTCCATCTCATGTCCTAAATTCTCATCAAATTTGGCCACTACGGTGAGTGCGTCTGGAGATTGAATGATCCCTCATGACCGTAGATTGAATGATTCCTCATGACCGGAGATTGAATGATCCCTCTTGACCGGAGATTGAATGATCCCTCATGACCGGAGATTGAATGATCCCTCATGACCGGAGATTGAATGATCCCACATGACAGGAGGTTGAATGATCTAAAGGAGGAAAACATAAGCCTAACGAAAATGAACCTTGACTATTCGAAATATTTAAAATTCGTCAGCATAATACAAACCCTTCGGTGGTCCTCGCCTCAAACCAAATGCTTCGAATATTCGATGGACGTCATCTTGCTCCTACACAGGATTGCTGACCCAAGTCCACATCAACAAAAACTCATCAGGCCATCGCATTGCCGCCATTACACTTCGTGTGGTAGCAATGCATGAAGGTTACGAGCCTCATTCGTTTAATGCCTGATTCTGACGTGTCCATCGCTCAGTAGCAAGGCAAAGTTCAATTTATCTGACTTGGCCACACGTTCCAGGTGTTCGAGTGTTCTACTCTGAATAACAACCGTCTCAAACAGATTTGTTGCAACTTACGGCAAACGGTATGCGTGAATTCTGTTTCAGATTTATTTGTAGATCATTTCACCAACCGCATCTGAATGTTTGTCACGGTCCTTGGTTTCTTAACGCACTCCACATTTTAGACAAGATTAGCGTTCATCGGTTATGATGAGTGTTTTTGCAACACAGTCCGAGTGCTCGTTCCTGTGATCTCAACCATTCTAAGGTTGTTGTTTTAGTCTGGTGCAATATAATGATACGTCCTTTATCGACGGCAAGACACGTCCTTCCCGCGTCCTTTTTTGACAGATGACGGGGGATGGACCTGTGGGAACATGTCGAAACTGAAAAAAATGTCGACATTTGTGCCAATCTCAATTTTTTTTTCTTAATCATCCAAAGAAGTAACGGAGTAAATAAGAAAGAAATGTTAGGCACAATTCATAAAAGATATGTGAGACAAACGAAGGAGAAAGCATTGCTAGACATATTTAAATAACGGGCCTGTAAATAGTATTAAGTTACATTACTGGGTTTACCACTTAAATGTATTGTTTCATATCACAAATAATGAATCACGATTTCAGCTTTGGAGAGAAAAATATATATCTAATCATTGAAGTAGAATATCTGTGAACAAAATCCACGAAAATTTCCTCTATTGCTCAGTGACGGTCGCTGCCCGTCACTGAGCAATAGAGGCACTCAGCAACGTCTTTGAAATGTCTTGCGTGAGTAACAGAAAAAGTGACAGTCGTTCCCAGGTGGCCGGGTAAGGCCGTTGGCAGAATAAAAGTTTCCTAAAAGTTTTCCATGTGTTGCCGGAAGAGAAAACAGCAAAGTTCAGATAAGATTGTATGGGAGAACATATCATAAATATTTTCATAACAGATTCTATTTCTTTGCAAGCGTTCCGTTACGTGTAACTGTCCCCAATGTAGCCGGTACCATACAGTATTGCGAGATGGTGTTTATAAGGCAATAAAGCTTATGCGCTGTATCCCAAAGAAGGAATTATTTTGTAAGATTGTTGTCATTATTAATCGTCAATATTCCCTCTGATAACTGATAAGGGTCCAATAAATATAAGTTAATGATTATATTATTTATCATCAATATTCTCATAATTTATCGTCAGGGTTACTGTTATCGATCGTCAATGTTCCTATCAATATCCATCAATTGTCCTAATATAAATGGTCATTGTTTGAACTGATAATCGACATTGTTCCTATTGAAGTTGTCAACCACCCTACAAATATACTTGGATAATCCATTTATTATTCGTCAAGGTATATATTATTTATCATCAAAACTACGCTAATTAATCGACTATATTCCTAATAATATTCGTCAATATCCCCTACAATCATTGTCACTTTACCTATTCATAACCGTCATATGTTCATAGTATTATTCGCCTATGTGCGTATTAATACACGCCTATGTTCATTTTAATACTCGCCAATACATTTATTGGAAATCGTCGATGTATCTATTATTAATATTCAATGTTCATGTTAAAACTCGTCAAGGTTCCTGTTAAAAAAATCGATGTCTATAACAATAATTGTTGATGATCCTGCTAATAAGCGTCAATGTTCCCATTAACAATTGCAAGATTTATATTATAATCTCGAATGTTCCTTTTAATAACCGTCTTTGACAAAATAATAAATCGTTAATGTTCCTACTATTCTTGGACCAACCACTCGTTTACAGAGGACTCACTTTTCTGAACACTAAGTGAAGAACCGTTCTCAGGAACTGGGCGTAGAGCTTTTTCGTATCATGCGCTTATCAAAATTTCACAAAACATTTTGAAAATTTTGACTTAAACGCTAGATCAGCCATGTGCAGGTCTATCCATGGGAGAGTAACATCCGACGTCTCACCTTGAAGTGCGACAGCCTTCAATGAACCACTTGCGTTCGGAAGACTCAATCTTCTGAGCACATGTGGGAGAACCACTATCCAGGCAACTGGGTGGGTTGCTCCTCCTAAATGGGCACATACTTGTCAAAATGTAATACCCATATGGTCCTTCGAAGTAGACTCGATACCTAGTTGGAGTCCATGTGACCCAACCTCTGGGGCAAACCAACAGGAATGCCCTGCTGGCTGCAAGCCATCAGGCGTGATCTGTTCGCTTGAGTGTATGGGCGTGTCCGTCTCTGCTCGACCGTCTGATATGCGAAGGCCTGAAACCTAATTACTATTCTTTTTCTCTCTATTTGCCACGTTCCGAAAAATGTCATCTGACACTCGAACGGTATTTGATAGTATTGGGGTGGTAGCCAGTAGGTAGTGGTGACAGTAGTTGTGGCCTTTCGATTTTCTATTCTATCAACCTTCCTTTTCCTGGAAGGAAAAGAAAGGTTGAAAGAATTTGTAAAGCTTCGTTGGCTTTCTCCCACCCTTCTTTCAAGGAAACAACTCGACAGGAGCTCCTGTGCTTGCTTGGTCTCTTTAATCTAATCTAATATAATAATCGGCAAGGTTGGCATTAGTAGTCATGCATGTTCAAATCTGATTCATTAACATGCCTCTTAGTAATCGTAAATGTTCATATTATTGATCGTCAATAATAATTGTAAAATTGTCATCGAACTTGTTATTGAACGTCAATGCTCCTATTAATAGTCGAAATGTTTCCATCACTTATCGACACTGTTCAATTACTAGATGGCTAATCTTAATTAATAATCGTCATTGTTGTTATCGATGATTGTCAATGTCTCTGCTAATAATCGTCGCTCATTATATTCATTAGTAATCAATGCTCCTACCAATCATCAATGATCCCATTATAAATCGTCAATATTTCTGTTAAAACATGATACTGTTTCAACTAACAATCTTCAAAGTCATATCAATAACAGTAAATGATCTGATTGATAAATGCCAATGTTCCCATTAATAATCGACTTGATTCATTCTTTTATTCGGCAATGCTGCTTTTAATAATGGGTAACATTCCTAGCTATAATAGTAAACGTTCCTATTAATAATCGCAATGCTCATATCAATAATCGGCATTGTTCTTACTTTTCATCGTCAATGTTCTGATATGATAATTGTCAATGTTCCTATTCAAAATCGTTGATGTTCCTATTATTAATCGCCAATGTCCTTATTAATTGTTGGCAATTTAGATGCTATTAAACATCAATGTTCCTATTAGTAATTGTCATTCTACCTAGTCATGAACGTCAAAGTTCATATATTTTATCTCCAATATGCATGTTAATAAACGTCAATGCTCCTGGAATAGGCTTCCAATGCTGAATGTTAGGTTTCAAGCTGAATATTTTCAACTAACTCCGCACGCGCTGTTACGCAAGGGACGGTTCGTATGTTTAATGTTGGTTGCTGAAGGTTGACAATGAGAACTCGTTGCTGCGGCTGTCTCCTTGAAAGGGGAGGAATCATTATCACCATGACAATTCACGACTTTTAATTGTCAATAGAAGAGTAGTGGGTGTTTTTGAACTTGGATTAATATGGTATTCACAGTGAATTAGGGCAATGAAACTCTGTATTTTAATAAATAAAACTAATGGCTAACACGTTTCAGGTTTCGCGGGGCATATTATATTCCACACTGATTTCATATCGAAATGGATCACGTTGTTGTTCATATGCTTCGCATCACCTGTCCATGATGAATAACACAAAATCAATCTACTTATCATCATATCTGGAAAATATATGGAGCTGTTGATAAATGATTGCTAGAGAACATAATTCATTCTTGCTGTGTTCCCGGTCAATAATCTTTCCTTTCTCTCTGAAAACTGTTTATACGCAAAAGCCTGTACGAGTATTCCTTTATACTCCAGCAAAACCACGCGTGCGTGTTGCTGGCAGCCTGAGTCCCATTGTGGAACACGGTGTAGGTCATTGATCTTGATTGTGATGTAGTAAAAAACAATGACAGGTGGGTTGACTATAGTTTGGTGTCACGTGTAAGCATATGCCAGACGGGGTTGGCTAGGCTGATTAGTATTGGCCACACAAACATTTCTGGTCATGCAAAAATACGCTGAATGTTAATGTATTGCAACGCACGACTGTGTATTGCAACGAACGAATGCTATATTTGTAATGCTTTCTGCCTAAACTGTCGAATTATCGGATTCTATCAGGAATACCCCAGTTTTGAGCAGCATAGCAAGAATATCCCAGTTCAAAACCAAATATCAGTGATATTCTTGTTCGGAGCAGAATTTATATTCTGGATAGGACATTTGCACAAATAGCTAGAAATGCAAACAAATTTACATCCCGAGTATGTATTATCTATTCTTGATTATTTCGATTCATTGTTAGGATACATTCAAGTGGATCGGATTACAAATAATAATAAAGCGAGATGGAGAAGTTGTATTATGCACTGAGCATCCTTGGTGTCTCATTGCGTGAAAGAAATTCACAGTCTGGGTTGTCAGAATGTGGATTTTAGAAGAAAATTTCGTTAAAACACATAAACATTGTTAACAGTTGAAGGACTATTATTAAGAGCAGTGTTTTTAAATTCTTGTAAGTACATATAATGATGCTCTGCCGTTTGATGTATGAAACAATATAAATAACCGGTATTACTGTTTAGTTCATTCGAATGAAAGTTCTTCGATGAAATGAACAGTAGGCGATAAAACCGAACGCAAATATCTGATGGAATTGGACTGTTCTAGGTTGTTCAAAAGAATTTAAATACATTTTGCTTTCATCTGGTATATTTATTTTATCGTTATCAGTTATCACCACAGCCTTGCGAAGAATACAGGCAATATGTCAGTTAATTTCAGGGGGAAAGGAAGTTCACTCAGACGTGTTGTGGAAACCGTAAATGTCATCTGTGTTCTGGAAGTTTAGGAAGTTCAATCGGATGACAGACGTAAAATCGGTCAAAGTCAAATGCATGGGACATTTGAGCCATAGATTTAGAACAACACATGCGTTGACTGTAGCCGTTTCTTAACGTAAACAAATGATTATTTATTTAAACTTTTTAGGAATGCATAGCAATTCTGTACCAAATATTATTTAGAATGTTTTCACACGTTTATCAGTAGCAATTACTCATACGACAAATCTGGCTTCCATGTAGCCAATTCATTTGAGGGGGTATAAGGCAATTTAAATTACCGCCCTTCAAAGGCAAAATGTTATCAGTAAATTTACGGTAGTCGCGATGAACGTTAAATTGACAATCCATTGCATTTTTGTTGATGGATGATAACCAATGATGTTCTCCACGATTAAAAAGTATTCGTGAAGGTCGGAAATTAGAATTGGACATTCAAACAAAAAGAATTGATTCGGACTGAGAATAACATCGATTGGTTTTAATTAGTCTCAGACCACCATTACTGTAAGCATGTGACAAAGGGAGGGCGGAGGACTATTGGTACTTGATGGTAAAATATGTGATGAAGAGCACCATCTGGTAGACTGTTAGCAGAATAGAAAATATCAGGTGCAACAACGCACAATTTGTGGATAACTCTGACTTATAAAAATATTTCACTGTCGGGACTAAAGCAGATATTGCCAGAAATAATTATTTATCTACAAGGGTTTTTGGTGAAGGTTTTATAAATGTTCCGATTTTTTTTACTATACGTAACACAATATCAAACCAATGGGAGTCTTAATTACATTCAAGTGGTGTTATTGGATTCATGAAATTAAGTTTTCTAATTCCGGTTAGTAATTTACCTTCATGAGATTAGCCACGTTAATTGATGATTTTATTACAGCAAAGGAAAAAGTGTGTCTGCAATATTCTAAAGGAGCAGCCAATTCACTCATCTATGTTGTTAGGTTCCCAGCATCTAATAATTCTTAGGTCTCACACACCAATACTGCTCTGTGTTAGGCCACAGGTGATAGAAGGGATTGCGTCATTTTCCGACAGTATTTCTTGACCTCGATGATAATAGGGTCCCAGTTGATTCATTTGAAGACTTAAAGAAGTCAATGTGGTATTGGTGTCCATGACTGTGTTCGATTGTGTTCAAACCATTGCCAGCATCCATCTGAAATATATTGGCAGCAGTACGAACAGCCTGTGTCTGATGCCAGATGACAACGGAAGTGATTTATCTTTGGCAGCAATCTAGTTGACATTTACCCTTGCTAGAGTGGTGCTGATGTCGAGGATATCAATATCTAAAAAAAAACATCACAATCAACGATTAGAAATTGGCTAACAACATCTGCAAAAAGTCTCCGTACTACAGCTCCATTCATCCATTACTGGCATGCTGTAACAACGGGTATTCTTCTATCGACACGACAAATCCAATTCTTAGAATTATCAGCTCATAGCGTATCATTTGATCACTATATCATGCTCTCATACGTGACCACACACTGTTTCTTCTGTCACTGGAATTTCTTTCTCACCGTGAAAAATCCTGTAACTTTCCGGCTAAAATGTTTGTTTTCTAGACTACAAATCACGTACCCAACATTGATAATGATTATATCTCAAGAAATAACACAATTTATAATTTTTGTTTAAATACTGGTTTGCAAATTCACGGTAACTCATCAATGCAATGCAAACAATTTCAAAACAGAGCTTGTAACAATTGGAGATCGATTGCTACAGATGTATGAACGAAGCGCAGTGAATTAAAACGCCACTGTTCAAAATTGCCAAATACTGAAATTCTCGGACAGGAATGTCTTCTTAATGCAAATAACCATCTCAACTATTTATTATTCATCTATATCATTTCCTGCCAACGTATTATTCCATGTTCCATATACTGACATTTCTTGATATCTAATACATGATGGAGCCAGATTAATGTAATCAGCCCCTGTTCAATGACTCTTTTTTTTTCTGGGCATATGTGACATGTCATGTTACTTATATTATTAGTGAGAAAATCTATGACTTGTGTGACGAACAATAAGATTACAATTGCAATATATACAATCCCGCTACGGAGAGTTAATAGTCTCATTTTCTTCATTAAATGTCAGTTTAAACAGGATTTTGTCAGGATTTCTCAGATTTCATTAGCCTACCTTATTTATCGTGTTTTTTCATAAATAATTAGTTCACTGCTGCGTTCAATTTTGTCTTGACATTTTCAGCATCGAAGAACAAAGGATGTCCTCTACCAATATCACTCGATTGGTGTGATGAACATGTTAAGGTTCTTACTACACTAACCTATAAGATAATATTAGGCATATACATGTAGCAAATGATGTCTTCAGAACACCTGAACACCTGAATGATAACTACAGACTTGTACAAATTGACTGTGTATCAAGGTAATGCTGTCCTTTTATACCGGTCGTTATACAAAAATAAAGTTTGAAATCCCTGAATCCTTATTTTGCTTTTAATCTTACGTTTTACTTAACCAAACCTGGTCTATCTTCACACAAACTAATTTAAAACAAGCAAATGAAGCGCAGTCAAACTGAAGATAACAAAACATAACGCAGAAATAAACGCTCAATAATGTTAAAGAGGTTTCAATCCTGAGAACCACAGTAAAATAGGGCAATAAACCCAGTAAAGTCCACTGCAGTGAAGCAATAACATGAGTTAGGCGTAAAAGAAGTGGCTGCCGAGCTAATGTGGCTCACAAAGGATGGACCGCTGTCGAGAAAGGATGTAAAAGAAATGAGCGCCAAAACCAACGATAATTGTAACAGTTGTAAGTAAGCCATGGGACTGTAAATCGCTATGAGCGTTGAAAAGTGAGCGCTTAAATAAATAAGCGGTTTCGAATGCAGCTGTTACCAACCGGTGGCGTATGCAAGTACGTTCACTATTAATGTAGCTATTACGTAGGGTAGTTAAAGTATTGTATAGAGATCAAAGAGCCTCCCCATCCTGGTAATTGGTGACATGTCAATTATATTCATTATTTTAGTGTAAAATTTACGTAGCGCAGGATCATGAACCCTTGTGTGAATCGCTCGTTCAAAAGCCTAACTCTGGACGACAGGCAGACAGTCTTTTTGATCCGTAATGTAAACTGTGCCATAAATTAGACATTTCTGTTAGACAAATTCAAACAAGCGGTTAAATTTACACACTCGAGTTTCGAGCAACGCTGGAGGGTGATTTCAGCCACAGTGCTTAACAGCCTCTCCTGGTGTACCCGTGACATTCCCTCCGCTGCACAACCAGCGAAAGAGAGCCCCTTTGAACGGAAACGTTTGTAAAAATGTTTAAAAAGTGTTTTTATAGAAATGTTCGACATTTTATGTTCCAATAGCGATGACTCCGTGTGTTAACAGTATTATAAAGAAAATCACTTGTGAAGTAGAACTATTACAAGGACTGGACCAGTCTACCTTCGGTGAAAGTGCCATTGGGAGTTAACTGATCGCATGTCGGCAGCTCTTTACTGTTACTCTTTTGTGACATCCGTGAGGCGGCGGGGCTGTAAAGTAATGAAGGGCATGATCAATATAGGGAGCCTTTGCAGTGAGGGTCACGGCCAAGGGCATCTGAGGCAAGGGCAAGACCGACTAAATAATGAGCCTCAAGTATGCGAATCACAGAAGGTGCCATGTTCTGTAGTACCAATTTCTGAACTTAATGCTGGAAGAAACGTGCCTGATGTGGCCGATACATAAAATGAAACAATAAACAGCATATACAGAGAGTAGAAACATTAAAATTACCATACTGGATTCTGAATTTGAATTCCCGGATCATGATACTAACATGACTGACGCATAGAATTTCATTGAGTGGTAATATATTTAATAACAATTGAAAATAAAAAAGGCAGAAGAAAATATAACTAGCATTTAAATGGACGCCAAAATAGTGAAAGTATTTTTGATTTTCAAAAGTTGCGTCAAACGATAACATGAACGGAATAAATAACGTGAACACAAACAAGATACAGCTTGGTTAACTTCATTCTCGAGCGTGAGTCGGATAGTGGTATCCTTGCCAGCACAGATTCACGTACCGGTATGCAGCCGGCATTTGTGGCACTATCATTACAATCTACCTCTACTGCGATGCTGAGGTACCGCCAACAATGGTTCTCCCACTAAACGCTTCCCAAAACAGCCTAATTGTATTTGCCCTGGGAAGGATCCCCTGGATATGCTGCACGATTCCTGTCCCGCAATCCAGATTCAATTAGGCCTCCTTTCCTGGCCCTTCCTGATCTTTCCGGGCCAGTGCATCACTGAAATGCACTGCAGTTATAAGCTGCAAATGTATCACGGTAATGTGATCCAGACTTGTGCATCACTGTAATGCACTGCAGTTAAAAGCCGCAAATATATCACGGTAATGTGTTCCAGACTTGTGCATCACTGTAATGCACTGCAGTTAAAAGCCGTAAATATATCACGGTAATGTGTTCCTGACTTGTGCATCACTGTAATGCACTGCAGTTCAGAGCCGCAAATGTATCACGGTAATGTGTTCCAGACTTGTGCATCACTGTAATGCACTGCAGTTATAAGCCGCAAATGTATCACGGTAATGTGTTCCAGACTTGTGCATCACTGTAATGCACTGCAGTTTTAAGGCGCAAATATATCACGGTAATGTGTTCCAGACTTGTGCATCACGGTAATGCACTAGAGTTATAAGCTTCAAATGCATCACAGTAATGCACTAGAGTTATAAGCTTCAAATGCATCACAGTAATGCGATTCTTGCTAATGCATCACATCAATGCACGCAAGGCAAGTGTACCACAGCACTGTGCTCGAGGCATATGTACAACAGCAATGCGTTCTAGGCAAGTTTCCCACTGCAATTGACTCCAGGGCAGTGCACCACGGCATTGCTCTCCAGGCTGGTGCATCACAGTAATGGGCCCCAGGGAAGTACACCACAGTAATGCGCTCCAGCTCGCTGTAAGGTGAATCGGCCTCTTCATTTATTTAAGCTATGAGTCGCGAGTACTTTCGATCATTCTCAGCTTTTGCTCCTAATCAGAAGGATGTTTGTTTCCAGCGGCCTACACACATCATGATACATCAATCTTTTCACCTTCCAGGCACTTGTAAGCAACCATCGGAAGATACAAGGGCCCCTACCACACAGCCCTCGAATCTGTCCCAAACGGCACTTGTAAGCAACCATCGGAAGATACAAGGGCCTCTACCACACAGCCCTCGAATCTGTCCCAAACGGCACTTGTAAGCAACCATCGGAAGATACAAGGGCCTCTACCACACAGCCCTCGAATCTGTC
>SDVV010004888.1:0-19746 GCA_016164225.1 Gammarus roeselii | reverse complement strand
GGCGTTTCGAGTTTCGACTGGGAGGAGAGCGATGTTATCGGGAAGGGCAGAGGCGGAAGCACACGAAAAGGTAACGGGTTCCCTGGCCTCTATCCTCTCCATCAGCTCTTTCAGTTGGGCATTCATAGTTGCACAAAGGTTCTCGAGTTCGGTGAGACGTTCGCCAGCTTCACTGGAGGGCACCGGGCAGTCCTCCTTCTCCAGCTCGGGAAGGCCTATCATTTTGCATATCATGCCCAGAATACTCTGCATTTCGGTTATATTCGCGTTCCATATTGTTGGTATCTTGATGAGAAAGAAGTTCTCAGCCACTGATGTTTTGAATGGTTCAAGCTGCAGTTTGTAGCCGTTATTCATGTTATTTGAGTTATAATCTTGGTCAAAGAGGCCCTCAGGGCTAGCTCTAGTATACCCATTGAGGTATTTGAAGGTTTTTATTGGCTGGCCTTTAAGTCGTTTTCTTTCAAGTGATATCAGTTTGGTTAAGTTCGTCAAGTCTCTGCGGATTTGTTTTATTTCTGAGTACCGGAATTTTTTTTTTTTGGCTCGGTGCTGCACACTTTCCAATTTGTTTCTCTATCATCCCTTAGGTGAGGAGACAAAAATTAAACTGCAAATTCCATTTGAGATCTGACGAGAGAAGTATGTTACGGAAGAACGATGTCCCTGGACTTGTTGTGGAAATTTCTTCATAGGACCGAGGAACCTGCTACCTTTCTTGTAGCTAGCTTCCATTTGGTTTCTTCCACCTAAGATCTTTGGTGATTAATATTCCAAGGTCTTGTTATTGGTCAACTTTGGTCATGTGCTGGTCTGCCATGGTATAAGCAGAATTTAGATTTTGTGATTCAATATCATAACAGTGCATTTTTCGATGTTAGAGTTCATTTGCCACTTGTCAGACAAGTCCATTAGGTCATTAAGATCCCTTTGGATGTTTATGGGATCTTGCTCACAGTCTGCTTTGTGGCAGAGTTTAGTGTCGTCATCAAATTTTGTTAGCTTGCTAACGATGTCGGTGTCCAGGTCATTTATAGAAATTATAAAGAGAAGGGCTCCAAGAACACTGCCCTGGGCCACTCTTGATGTTACCGCAGCCCACTGACTTTTTCCTTGGTCGACACAGACCAGTTGCCTGCGGCTAGTGAGCCAGTTTCGGAGCCACCTGGTCACGTTTCCAGTTATGCCAAGCGCTTCCAATTTTTTCAGAATACGTTCGTGGGAGACCTTATCAAATGCTTTTTGAAAATAAAGATAAATAAGGTTGACTGCTTTGGTTTCATCATACATCTCAGTGACCTTGTTGAAAAAGTCCAGCAGATTGGACAGGCAGCTAAGATTGCTTCTGAAGCCGTGTTGAGTTTCCTTGATGAGGTGGTTTCTCTCGAGGTGACATGTTATACGTGTTTTTATCAATCTTTCAAATGTTTTGCCCACCACAGATGTGAGACTGATTGGTCTATAGTTTCCTGGCTCTTGTCTACTATCCTTCTTGAATATGGCAGAGATGTTTGCTGTTTTCCAATCTTCTGGAATTATTCCAGTAGTCATAGACCTGTTGAAGACCTCCGTCAAGGACTACTCACAATTTCGGAGAGGCTGCACAATATTCTCGGATGCAGATCATCTGATCCTGTATATTTGTAAATATTTAGTTTGCCGAGTTGTTCCTCTACTTCACCAATGAGGAAGTGAATATTTTCCAACGACTGTACTTCTCGAGGCGGTTCGACTACTGGTATATTATTTAATTCTCCTCCGTGAAGACGGTTGCAAAGTATTCATTGAATATCATAGACATGTCTGCATTGCATGATTTTAGATCACGTGCACTATTTCGTAGAGAGCCAATGCTGTCACGAACCACACGCCTATCATTCACATATGCACAGAACCCTTTAGGACTGCGCTTGGACCGATTTAGCAAAAAAAAAATCTTCGTTTCTCTTGGCACTTCTGACCACTCTTTTCACTCTTCTACCAGCCCGCTCATGCGCTTCTTCTGACTCTAGTGTTGGATTAATTTTGTGGACTTACTACAATGTCTGTCGACGAGCAATTGATTCTTGAACTTCATGGTTCAGCCAAGAGGGATTGTTTATTTGTACTTTTCTCGCCGGGATGAATTACTTGCTTGCACCCCCTTACCTCTAAGATACGCAAAGCATTCATCAGCGGTCCTGCCATAGAATTGGTACCCAAAGTCTTTGTTTGCTATTTCATCCTTCAAGCCATCGAAATTCGCTTTCCGAAAATTGTAGTTATACCTTGCTGGTTCCCGTATTGTTCGATTTGGCTGTGATTTGGAATTCAATAGTAACTGTTTCCAGTTTGTTCTTCAGTCGATAAAACAAAGTTCAAGATATTATGCCCTCTGGTTGGTGCTTCCATGTACTATTTGAGGTTGTTATTATTGATGAGTGTCGTATCAACCTGCCACCCAGTAGCTCAGCTTCCAGTGTTGTCCAATTGATGATGGGTAGGTTGAAGTTCCCCATCAAAATACTCTCATGGGATGAGGAAATTATATTGTCCAATTCATCAAAGAGGACATCTTCTTCCCCAACAGTTATTCCTGGTTTTCGGTATACTGGGACAATTTTCAATATTATCCCTTCAGAGGGCATAATGTCAACCTGGATAATCTTATAAGTTGTTGCAATTGCCCAGCGAAGTATTGGGCAAAGGGTTTCTTTGACATAAAGCACTGACCCTCCACCTCTCTTGCTTGGGGAAGGCTTATTTACACAAAAGGTATTCAATGAGGAAGAAGTCAGTGGGCGTAGAGAAGTAATCACTGGGGAATATGGGGGAGGCAGGTGGTTGTATTTACCAGCAGTAAGTGCAGGCACATGTTGTTTGAGCTTTTCCAACTGTCTCGCTGTTCTGCCTATAGTCTGCTGCAACGTTGCAATATGACGTTCGTAATTCCCGAATTTCTTCTCTGCTTTGATCTTGGTAATGCGGTGCATACATTTTCTGGTTCTGTCCGTTTTTGGATCACCATTAAAAAGTACTGCAAAGTAAGTCTAGCTGCAGCTGAAACATAAGGAAGTTTGGCGCATTTTCGTGTCGTGACTTTCGTGGTGCTGTACACTGACGCAAAGTTGCCGAGTCGGGAAGGAATGGAAATGGAGAGTTAGGTGTGAGGGAGAAAGGTTTGAGCTGTCCTTGGTCTGCCTGTTGTTGACGGTCCAAGAAGTCCATTTGGTTCCACTGCAATCAACTTCCAAATACACTGGCTGGGCTGCTGCTACTGTGAACACTTTATTTTATGGTGATGGTATGATATGAATTGTCTATCACGACACTGCCTATATAATTTTATATTTGTATAACTTGAATCAAACACTAGATCTCGTGTTATTTTAATTAGGGCTGCCACTATGCACCCGATAATTCTCACTGAGGTTATAATGAGTCTAACAGTATGACAACACTGTGATCAATTCTAACAGCACCCAATAAGTTACTATAGCAATCACAATGACACAGTCACTAATGGCAAAATAGTCAATGGGGACAAATTTATACAACACTTTGTATCGACAAAATTTTCCCTTGTTTATTTCCTTTCGATACTTGTTTTTTTTTTCGTTGAGAGCTGGGGAGCACACACGTTAGGTCGCGGTGGTGGTTAGAGGCAGACTGGTCGCGGTGGTGGTTAGAGCCAGGCTGGTCGCGGTGGTGGTTAGAGGCAAACTGGTCGCGGTGGTGGTTAGAGGTAGACTGGTCGCGGTGGTGGTTAGAAGCAGACTGGTCACGGTGGTGGTTAGAGGCAGTGTCTTGGAACTGTGTCGAATACCGTTGGAGTTGGGACACGGCTTGCGCCATGCGTATATCAGGAAGTCGTTGTTTGTTAATTTGCTAAACCCCAACTCCCTCTGCGATGGAATAGCCACAGCCGGCGCTCAGAGCAAAGTGCAAATACCCACCGACATGTGTATGTTGGGAGTGCATCAGAAGGTGCAGCATTTATATCATGCCTACATTCATGAGCATGTTGATACTGTCTCGCGGGCGTTCCCACAGTTTACGTACCGACGTGATATTATGATCGAGTCTGCCGAGTGTACTAGCTTGGCACAAAGTCATGAAGTGTTTGACCTGTCGGGCGAACCCCGGCATCGCAAAAAGAGATCGGAAGGGACGTTCTCCAGTCAATGCTGGTGTGACTTGTGGTGCCCGCACCTTAGCTGCGACAGGTGAACCCTGCCACTCCTGGACAACCCAAACTCCTCCACGTCCACCTAAGGCGGGTGTCTCTGTCGGACCGTGTTGACTCGGTGTTCGCCAAATGCAGAGCTGTGAAGTGTGTCAGTTTGTGCTAAGATGTGTTGTCAGTAGGACGGGGAATGGTCATGTAGAGAGAGCCAAAGTGTGTTGCCGGTGTGCTGTGTAGGTATTGGTTGGTTTGACATGTATTCAATCGGATGTGGCAGGGACATACCAGGACTATAGTCTTGTTAAACAATTGAGGCCCTCTCATATCGAGATGATGTTTGAGAAGGCGTATCTTGGTTTCCTCATGCAAGTGGGACATTAGTGTGGTCTGTGTACAGCCCGTTTCGATGCGTAAGGCCGTGTTCTGCATTCTTTGTAGTGAGTTAATGTGTGTGGGTGCTAAGTCAGAGGACTAGGCGGTGTTCGCATAGATGATAGACCATAATTTATTGTATAGTGTTGTAATCGATTCTTTAAAGTGATCGTATATGGTTGTGGTAATTACCCGCGACACGATTAGTCTTGGTCTGGCTTTAGAGCCGCAGTTGTCTGTGTGAGGTTTGAATGTCATCCCTTTTCATAATTTACTCCAAGGATAGTTGTAGCGGGACAGTGGAGTATGGGAGTATTTTTGAACGTAGCATGAGTGTGGATGCGGTGTTTACTGTTATCTGGTGTTAATAATATCAAGGAAAACTTGCTCACAGACACCTTCATTCTGTTGTCCAGCAGCCAGGCTCCATGAGAGTTCATGTACTGCCGGAGGTATGCAGCTAAAGTCGCGTGTTTGCGCTGTCGTGAGATAATAATGAGGTCGTCCGCGTATGAGCTGATATTGGTGTTGTGTTCTGTTGGTATGGGCAGGTCGTGCATGAAGGCATTGCAGAGAAAGAAGAGTGTCCTGTGGGACACCATAGGGAGAGTGGCGGGTTCAAGATGGATTTTTTTTTAAACAGTGTTTGTTGAGTATTTTGTTGGCTTGTATTTGGTTGGCTTGATGGCTTGTTTTTGTAGACAATGTGTGTTGAGTATTTGATTTATGAGGAAGTGTCTTGAAACTGAGGCAAATGCCTGACTAATATCGATAGCGCATACCAGGGTGCGTTTGGCTGGTTTCTTTTTGTTTAGGCTTTCATGGATGGTCTGTGTGATGTTGGTGAGAAGTGTGGTTGTGGAATGTTGAGCCCTGAAAAAGTGTTGCGTAGGGAAGAGTGGGATAAGTGTTAATTTTGTTTAGAACCCGTCTCTCCAAGATTTTCAAGGGTTCGGGAAGAGAGAAATTGGTTTGTATGAGGCTGGATGTGTAGGAACTTTGTTGGGTTTAAAGATGGGGATGATTTTAGCTTGTATCCAAATGTTGGGTATACTATCTGTAGCGTGGAAAAATGAAAAATGTCTGTGAGCGTCGCGATGGCGTGTTGCCCTAGATGTTTAAGGTGAATGAATGATATATCATCTAAGACCACTGCTGAAAAATTTTTGGTCGACGAGATGGCGGCTATGGTCATAGCTATTGTGAAGAGGATCTGTTTTTGGATTGATCTGCAATCTGGGTAATTGTTTGAGTATCCTCCTGTTGTGTTTGGGTGGTGTGGTAGGTGGCAAATATTTGCATAGTATTTGTTGAAAATGCTCGCTTGTTGTTGGTCTGATGGTATGGCGTGGTTGTTGGGTGTGTCTGTGTGATTTGTGTTTTTGTTGTTGAGGTTCCTAATTAGCTTCCATAATTTTGATGGTGAGGTTCGAAAGTTGGTGTTTGGAAGCACGGTCCGCCATAGCTACGTTTGTTGCTCAAAGATATGTTTATAAATTTCTGCGTTACGGGTTTGAATCTGTGTGATTCGGTCGTGGTGGAGGATAAAACACGAAGATGCGTTTGCTGCTTAATGTTGCGCTTATTGTGGGACAAGAAAGCTGGATTGAAGCCACGGACAAGCCCGGCGGGTATTTGTTGTTTGTCTGCGTGGCCAAGTACTGTGGTGAAGTGTTTTGTGGCTGTGTCAATGGATGTGTATTGAGTAATGTCGAGGTCTTGTAGGGCGGTTTAGAGTGGAGTGGCTTCTTAGCTATTGATTTTAGTGTGCGAGTTTCTTCGTGACAAAGCTGAGTTCTGTTGGAGAACAGCAGCACCACTACTGAATGAAACGGTCGCCAGCAGAGATAAGATTACAGTGCCAAGGCTTTATAGTGCATTAGAGACAAGGCCTTGCTGGCATCAAACGTCAAATCAGCAGCCAGTGCCGCATCAAGTGATCGTCAGTCTCCGGGATTATTTCGACTCACGGCATGCTCAGGTACCACGATTTATAGGGAGCGGTCAAAACTGTTTTATACAAAAAGAAGTGGCCATCCAGGATGGGAGAGTCTACGTGTAGGTAAGATGAAGATTGATAAATTCACAATAGGTATTTCAGCCAGGAGGTTAGTTTCTCGAATGTAGCTGAGAAATTTCTCCATGCTGAATTGCCTCTGCGGAAACTCACTAAGCAACAGGCGGAGTATTAGTAGGGTTCAAGAACCAGCTCCGAGGAAAATGGTCGTGTCGACATTCCGTAAACGTTGGTCATTCAGCCAAGACATGGGCTATTGTAACAGGGACAAAGCGGTTCATTCAGTATGGGGGTGGCGACGTTAATATTAGATGTATGTGAGTTAGTCTACTATGTCCTATTCTCAATCGGCGTACAATTAACTCAGCCCGTCGAAATCGGCTGCTTGAGAAGACGTCTTTGATAGTGCGCAATTTATTTGTCATAGTAACATCAGACCATTCCATGTTCCATTTACTTCGTACAGCTCTTTTAATTGTTGGGACAAAGTTTTGTTACATGGAAGTGGACGCTGTTCAGTTGAGTCAGGCGCCATAGCAGCTCTTCGCGGCGCTTCGTCCGCCTGGTCATTGCTCACAAGCCACCAGTGACCCTGAACCCAGCACAAACGAACGTTCTTGTTCTTGGAGGATAGTCGTACAAGCCAGGGAATGATTGCTGGAACGATGGGGTGGCAATTGTTGAAGATCTCCAGGGTGTGAAGCGCACTAAGCAAATAACTAGAGATTGAGATATTGACATCTGGGAGAGTATTGGCCGCTGTGAAGGTGTCGGCAACGGCCGGAGTTCAGCAGTGAAGACTGACGCTGATGGCGATGACACGCCAAGGGAATACTGCCGCTGCACAGCCCACATCATCGTAGTCAATTAATCCATCAGTGAAGATATGATGATGAGTCTCAGCATGAGCTATAAAAATAGGTCGAACATTTTGGGGTGCAACATCTGCCTTTTGGTCGGTAAAATAGTGAGGGCAAAGCATATTTTCTGGTATACGCTAGATGGGTACTGCATCTCGCGGGAGAAAGTCCACCATGATACGTAGCAGCCCAAGATCAGCAGCGAGAAGCTCAATGCGCTGTGGGAAGCTCAAGGAAAGAGCCACATTGGGAGGAAGCTGTAGGGTTGTGGTGCATGTAGGGGAGGTGATGCGAACAATAATATGGCAATAGAATTGAAAGTCGATTTGTTTTCGTTCCAGGGCCAAACTAGGTTCACCAGTTTCACAAAGAAGGGTGACAATATGGGAATAGCGAAAAGCTCCCAGTACAGGCACACAGGGCGGTATTGTTGACTGGTTCCCATGTTATGAGAATATTTCATTTCACGGAGCCGTATATCATGTGGAGGGCTCCTATGTGGAGATAACTGAACTAGTGGAAACTGAAGTGAAGGCGCGAATAAAGGGAGCGTGCACTAAAGAGTGTACTAAAGAGTGTAATGAGCACTAAAGAGTGTAATGAGCTTGGGGATGGAAGCAAAGAGAGGGCTGTATGAGGGTGTTGTTGTCCCAACTGTGCTCTACGGAGCTGAGGCTTGAGGTAAGAGCAGAGGAGAGAAGAAGGTTGAATGTTTTCGAGACGAAATGTTTGAGGAGCATAGCTGGAGTAACGTTGAGAGACCGGATCACCAACGACGTGGTTCGAATCAGAACAGGGATGGTGAAGAAGTTGGAGGACAGAGTGGATTCGCGGGTTCTGAGATGGTTCGGGCACATGGAGAGGATGGATGAAGGGAGATTGGTGAAAAGGGTGATGAATGCGGAGGCGAGTGGTCGAAGGCCTAAAGGTAGACCGAAGTTTGGGTGGATGGATGGTGTGAAGCAGGCGTTGGGAAGGCGAGACATGGATGTGGAGGTGGCGAGAGAACGTGCAATGAACAGGTGTGAGTGGAGATTTAATTTGATTTGGGCCTCATTTCCACCAGATCCTCAACGAGTGGAAAACGGTTGTGAATAGTTGATTTTGACGCTGCTCTGATGTGCTTTCCCGCTCTTGGCATCCCGTTGTCGGGATGGTCGTGGGTGGGAGGGGCCGGCCATTATGACGCGGCGGGGGTAAACCAGTGAAAGCTGTCGGGCCCTGCTGCTGACAACGGAACCTCGGACTGCACTCGTGACCCAGAGTGTATGTTGAAGGGGTACCGGCCGGACCTTTCAGCGCAAAAAGGCTGAGTTGTGTGAGTGTGAGCGTATGAGGGTGTGAGGTGCGCCTTGCCGTCGGCCACCCCCCTTTCTGGGGGATGCGGCCCAGTGTCTGTATCTGTACATCAATCTCCCTTGTCATGTTTGAACCGAATGATTGCGCGGTATAGGTGTAATGATAATGTTCTGTCAGCACCGCAGTTGGAGTGTAATGCAATTCGAAGAATTTTAAGTTGTTACACGTAGTATTTCCAGGTTAGTTTCTGATCGAACATTAGTCCTAGAAATCGGACTGCAGGTAGGAAAGTGACCATTTCTACATTAAGTCTGAGATCTGGTTCTGTGTACGTGCGAGACCGATGTATTTTTGAAGCGTGCAAGTTTTGTTCTGAGATATTGTAAAGCCTCGAGAATCTGTCCAAGCAACCGCCTGAGCAATAGCACTCTGCAGTTGACGTTGGGACACGACTGGCGCTAATGCGTACATCATAAGGCCGTCAACGAATAGAGAACCATTTAAGAAGGGAGGAACTACTCCCGTGATCGCACTAATTGCAATCGCGAATAGGTTACAAGTAAGGACGCTACCCTGGGGTACTACCCCCTTATCTTGAGTATGCATGTTTGATAGGTGATGGCTGATTTTGCTCCACTGGAGGAAGTTAAGAACGAAAAATGCTAAGTGACCACGGAGGTGTATCTGATGGATCTCTCGGAGGATGCCTTAACGTGAGGTTGTATCATATGCCTTCTGAAGGTCAAAGTAAACACAGTCAGTGTGTTGCTTGTGATCCATGGCACCTTGTATAATAGTCGCAACGCGTACAATGTATCTTGCGCTGATAGCATCTTTCTCAACACGAATTGTAATGGGAAGAGGAGTGAGATTGCTTCCAGGTGCCAGGTCAGTCGGGCATCCACAATCTTCTCCAGGACATTTTGCTACACACGAGGTAAGAGATATGGGGCGGTAGCTGGCAATTCATCAGTAGGTTTACCAGGTTTGATGAATTCAGAACCACTGCCTCCCTCCACCGATCGGGTTACGTGTGAGTAGACCAGACTGTGTTGTAAACAAGACATAAGTAAGCGAGTGCAGAGGCATGAATGTGGCGGATCGTCTCATATGATATCAAATCCTTCTCGAGAGCAGTGTGGTTGAAGGCGCAAATTGCACCGAGAATTTTGCGTACAATGATTGGTTCATTGTACGCAACACAACAGGATAATTTGAGGAGAAATCAAAATGATTTTGCTCCCTAATCCATTTGGTGTTACAGGAAGTACGGCGATACCCAGGATCTGAGCAAACAAAGGGTTGTGAGGGGGGCAGGGTGGGAGGGGGTTGAGAGCTGTATTATACCGTGTTTCCGTATGCGGGACAACACTTCAGACAAGGGTGTGTTCACATTACTGAATGATACAAAGTTCTCCCATTAATCTCTTCGAAAAAGGAAGAAGTATTATGTACTTTTTCCCTTTCGTGATTAAACGTAATTTTATCTGCTTCTGCGTTGGTGCGTCGATATCGATTGGTTACACGCTTACACTGTCGTTTTGCTACCTTGCATAGATAACTTCACGGATCCTTGAGGCACGCCGCTTGTGACAATACCCCAGGGGGAGGAAGCTCCGTCAAGTGCAACTCGCTGCCGTCTGTCCGTAAGCCAGCATTTTATCCAGTTGTTAAGCTCGGCTGGAATACCGATGCTGTGCAATTTAATAACTAGAACTTGTGGGGGGAATTCATCAAAGGTCGTTTGTAAGTCAAGGTAAATGATATCGATTGAAATTTTGCGTCGTTCTTTTAATTATATTCTTGGAAAAAAATAGCAGGTTCGTAAGACAGGAACAGTTGTGTCTAAAGCCATACTGAGAGTCACCAATCAGTTTGTTTGATCCTAAGAATTCTGTGATTTTGTCCGTCATCAAATTTTCCATCAATTTGCCAATGACTGAGGTAAGACTAATTGGATTGCCGGGACACTTTTCGTACCCTTTTTTAAAAATTGGGGTAACATTGGCTTCTTTCCATTTAGAGGGGCAGGTGCCATTTGTGTGAGACTGGGTGAAAATGTTTGATAAATGTTCGGCGATTTCGTTTCTAGTCTCTTTTAGATTTTTGCGATGAACTTTGACTGGACCTGGAGATTTTGTGACTTTAAATTTATCTATATATTTAATAACTTCGGCGGGTGAAAAGTTCACTGTGCTGAGGGCTTCAATTTGTCTTTCCGCTATGATATCCTCAGGATTAACAATATCCTGATTCTCTAACGTAAAAACAGAACAAAAGTATTCATTTAGTAGGACACTCATTTGGTGTCGTCCATTTCTAGTTCACCAACATCGTTCTCGAGAGGACCAATTACAGATCTTGATTTTTTTACTCGAAGTATAACCAAAAAATTGTTTCGGATTAGTTTTGACATTGGTGGTAATTTCATTTTCATAATCCTTCTTCTTACGTTTCTGAACCCTATTTAGATCTCTTCTGCTGATGTTGTACTCGATTTTTGCTCGGTCGACATGTGGATGCTTCTGGTTTTTTGAGCGCTTTGCTTTCTTTCGTAACTGAAGACGCTGCAATTCTCCTTTCCAGAATAGGCTAATTGACTGCTCTTCGCCTGTTTTTGCGCGGGATATGCCCATATTTGATATTTTTAAGTTCAGTCAAGAAAATGTTAAGCAATTGATTGACATCTTCTCCGGGGGTTATATCTGCTGACGCCATTGACTCTCTTAAGCCATCAAAGTTGGTTAATCTTAAGGTAGGGAATTTTTCGTAGTTTGTTGCCGTTTTCAACTCGAGCTCTATCAAAAAACGTATACAGTATGGTCGCTAGTTCAGGGTGGTTCGCCCACTTCGACGTTCGTGACATGAGAGTCACTTGCACTAAATAGGGGATCAAGAATATTGCTACCTCTTGAAGGTGTCTTCATCATTTGAGTCATGAACTTATCGTCTGCAGAATCAATAAATTGTGGCAGGGGTGTGCCAGGTTTGAAATCTTGTTGAAGAATTGGCTCCCTCTCATATAAAGATGATGCTTGAGAGGGAGGATTTTCTTTTTTCATGCAAGTGCGGAATGAGTGTGGTCAAAGTCACATGCTGGTTACAGCGGGACACGTAACAGCGGGGAGTGACAGGCTAAAAATATCAACTAAGCGGCCCTCACAGACCGCAACCAGTTGTAGCACCGGATTTCATTTGGGCCTCATTTCCACCAGAGCCTCAACGTGAGTCATGGCAGGTACCCCCGTAGGGCATGGTCACCGGAGACCGAAACTGGTCGCCGCATAGGGCTTTAGAATGCATTCCACAAACTATCATTTTTTTTATTTTTTTCTCCACAATGCAGCCCTCACTTTTCAACTAATTGCAGCCTGAGGGACCGAAATTAGCCGCTGTGGTTGACATCCAACATTTTTTCTATGCTTCTTTTGGCCACGTAGATAGTTATTGAGAGTAGATCCAAGAAATTATACAGAAACAAATAAGATGAAAAATAAATAATAATATGAAAGAGAAAACAAAATGGAGAGAGGATGGATGATAAGATTTAGTAAACCTAAATTGAAGGGAAAAATCTGAAAAAATTTGGATTAATATTAATAACTTATTCTGTGAGAGAAGGTCGTCAATATAAGGGGAGAGATACGTTAATGAAGTTATTGCCAAAAGTGCTGGTGAAAGTAAGGTCACCAGCAGCATCGTTATCCATCAATATATTTCCAAGGCCTTGGATGCTGGAGCAACTCACTCTAATCTTTGATTTATTAAAACGTCTCGACTGGACGTAAATTCCACATTTGTTGAACTTGTGCAATGATACCAACCTCTGCAGCTAAGTGATTAGTTCAAACCTTGTGTAATATTTAGTGATCTGTCTTGTGCCTAACTACTCCGTAGATGTGTCCGGTATTTTGGGCTCTAGTATATATGTGTGCTCTTATTTCAATAAAATGTGCATCTGTATTCGTAATGTGGGTTAAACTTTATTGCTGAATCGAATCTTGTTGATTAATAGCTGCGCAAGTCATTACTAAATCACAATATGATGCAGTCTCATTGATCACTCTTACTTCAACATTGATTAGATTGGCCATGATTAGAATTAAACGTGAAAAACTTCAAACTAGAGATCGGTATAATTTATAATTAAACATGAGGAACTTCAAACTAGAGATCGGCAGAGTTTACAATTAAACATGAGGAACCTAAAGCTAGACACACAATTTCTGCACATCACTTTTTTCATTACTAATTTCTGCAGGAATTGACTTAATGATATTCTAAATCAGCATAACCTGAATATTTTTTGTTTGAATTGAAACCACACAGTGTGGTTTTAATATTAGTTTTCTGTTCAATATTATAATGCTTCAGATATTTATTCGCCGAATACGGTTTTCAAAGTAGCTATCTACTAGTATTATCATCCTTCCCAGCATCGTTCATGAAGCTAATGGCAATGATCTGTCCATCAAAAGTTTACATTTCAACTGTTTCTTAATGCAGAAGATTATTACCAGGTCAATACAGTTTGTACAGTTATACTTTTGCCCTGGCAAGGAGGTGATTATAACAGGTGATTTTAATTTACAAACAATTGACTGGTCCACGGATCATATTGCTGGCTAGGCTCGGCCCATTGACCTGGAAGTTTTAGAGTGTTTTACATCACTTGAGCTTTTGCATAGGGTAAAGGAGCCTACATTTCTACTATCTGATAACATTCTAGATCTTGTTCTCACATCTGAGGAGGATCGTGTTGGTGAGTTCTCTGTGCTGCTGCCGTTGACTCGCTGCAAGCATTCACCTGTTGTCTTCCAGTATATCTTCAGAAGGGAGGGGACAAAGCACGTGGTCGTGGAGGAGAGACGCCTTTGGCGTAAAGGGAAATACGCCAGGATTTCAGAGGCTCTGTCTCAGATGGACTGGGGGCTAGAATTTAGCTATTCTTCAGTGTGTGAAGACTTTTCATTTTTGCAGTCAGTTTTGATGTCCCTGTTTGATAAGTTTATACCCTTCTTGCCTCTCCATTCTGGCCCGCCATGGGCTGTCAGGGCGCCCCCTGCTCTTGCCCAAAAATGGTCAAAAGCGTGGCATAAATACAAGTAGGTTAGGAGGGCGGAGGGCCGCAACTCAGCCATTGCTCTTGAGAAGTTATGCACATTCATAGAACTGAATAGGAGCCACATAATTTTTTCCGTTGATTCCCGAAAGAAATTCAAATCAAATTTAATGTACAGACCTGATAACCAGATGTTGTTCCATGCTTATACCAGGAACAAAAGATTGATCGTCCAGCTGTTGCTCCTCTCCGCCTGCAGGGTGGTGAGATAGTGCAGGATCCTGGCAGGATGTGTGAAGTCTTTGCTGACTCTTTTTCGGGAGTTTTTATCAGTGAGGCTCCTTCTCACCCAGGTCCTTTCCAGCTATTTGCAGGCAGTTTGTCAGATGTTGATTTCTCTAGGGAGGGGGTCAAGCGTATTCTCTTGGCTCTAGATCCCAGTTCCAGTATGGGACCAGATGGCCTTCACCCACGTCTGCTGGAGAGTTGTGCTAATGAGCTCTCTTTACCTCTATGTTTATTATTTCAGAAATCAATGAGGAACAGATAATTGTGCCAATATTAAAGGCTAAGTCCCACACTGATCCGCTGAATTACAGGCCTGAAAGCTTGACGTCGGTTTGCTGCAAATCAATGGAGAGAATGGTTGTATCTCACTTGATATCTTGAATGCAACAATATTCTATCGTCTCATCAGTATGGTTTATGGAGTAATCTCAGCACTGAGGACCAGTTGCTGTTGACCTATGATGATGTTGGGAAGAGGTTTGATGAGGGATATATTTTGGATGTCATAATGCTTGACTTTTCAAAAGCATTTGATGTGGTGAGTCATGGTGTGCTTTTTTCTAAGCTGAGTCTTCGGGTGTTTGTGGTTCGTTGCTGGCCTGGATCTCTGCATTTCTTTCTGGCAGAGTAATGAGTGTTTGTGTGAGTGGCAAATTGAGCAGACCAGTTGATGTGACTAGTGGTGTTCCTCAAGGCTCTGTCCTTGAACCACTGCTTTTCTTGATTTACATTAATCACGTGTCTAATGGTTTTGCATGCCAATTCAAGGTATTTGCAGATGATTACAAGTTGTACCTGGGATACTCACGGAAGAACACTTATCATGCTGTTCAGGGTGTTCAGTCACTCCAAAGTGGGTTGGATTCAGTTGACTCTGTTGCAAGGTCCTGGAATCTTGTATTGAATCTAGATAAGAGTGTTGTGCTGCACTTTTACAGAGGTGGCATTGATTTTGATGCCCTGGTTCCCGTTAACCAGTACTTCCTGCAAGGTAGGGCATTAAAGTTTGTAAGTGCACAGAGAGACTTGGGTGTCAGTGTGAATACACGTCTCAGATTCCACCATCATATTCGTTTGGTGACTGCAAAGGCAGGTGGATTGGCAAACTGTTTATTGAGATCAACTGTCATCAGGTCCCCGGAGATTATGCTACCCTTATATGTTGCACATATTCGTCCAATCATTGAGTATGCATCCTGCGTTTGGAAAACCGGATATTGTGGGGACTGCAGGCTGCTTGTATCTATTCTGAGAAGATAGACAAGAAATATTGATGGTCTTTTGGATGTGGACTATGGTAGTCGTTCGAGAAGACTGGATTTGTTGTCTGTTAAGGGTCGGCTCCTGAGGGTAGACCTGATACAATACTGGAAGATTTTGCATGGTAAATCAGAGGATTTGCTAAATATGTTTTCACTGGCTCCGACAGTTGGCAATAGGGGTCACTTGCTGAAGTTGGTGGCTCCTCATCGCTCTTCTGATGCCTGCAGTAGGTCCTTTAGTGTGAGATGTATTGGTCTATGGAATGGCTAGCCTGCTGATGTTGTGCAGTTGACGGAAATCACTCTCTATAAGCAAGCTCTTGCTGAGCTGATGTATGATGAATTTTTAGACTTTGACTGAGCAGATTCAGTTTTATTTGTATGTGGTAATAAATGTGTACACATAAATATATAAATTTTTTAATCTTGTGTTGTGACTAACAAGATTGCTGTATGATCAGTTGCCTGAAGTACAGATTTCCGTATTTTTCTGTATCGTTGCTCTGCCTTGCTTTTGCGGTTCTGGAGTGCTGTGGCATTTGTACCTCCTGTCTTGCCCTGCACTCGGGCCTTCCCTGTGGTGCTGGGCGGTCTTGGGGCCACCAAGGTGAGAAACCTGCCAAGTCTCTGCTTACATAATCTTTTCAGAAAAGTCGCTACCTCCTTTCTGAAAATATTTCGAGAAATGGTTACGAAGTGTCCAGTACAAACCTTTTCATTTTTAACAGCGTTCCAACGCTGAACAAAGTGTCTGGCAGCATCTCGTGCAGCCGGCCCCTCCACGTACAGCCCGATGTCGTGCCACGGCATACGGGGCGTGCGGTGGCGTTGCACGCTATCTGTTGGCACACAAGAACACTATGAGCGCATGCCAGGACAATGCTACAACACTTGAGACTGTCGGTTGACACATGAGGGCACAAAGAGCACAGGCCAAGGCAATGCTACAACTCTTGAGACTGTCAGTTGGCACGCGAGGGCAATATGAGCGCAGGCCAAGGCAATGCTACAACACGCAGGACTTGATAGGAGTATGAGGGCATGATATGGGCAAGGCAATGTCAATAGGTGGTGATGCAACAAGTAAATGAATATCGTGGAGATGAAATAAATTCAATAATGAAACAATCATCGCAGTATAAATGTTCCAGTTTATCAGCTACTGACCAGCAAAAGGCTCGTCAGGGTTGTTGATGTCCTTGGTGATCCAGTTGACATAGTCCTTCCCAACCCACAAGTGAATGGATGGAGAGTCGTAGAGGGTCGGCGCCTGATGGGGACAGGCAGGCAACTCATCAATGACCTAGTCTTACCAAAACATTCCCTTAATCTATAATAATAATAAATAATGCACATGTAGCAATTTAAATATTACAGCATTATATACTAGACATCTTCTACCACAGCGATGCAATCAAGTCTCCCAGAATCGTCTTTTACATGCAGCAAATAAGCATCGTTTTATGTTTGAAGTGTAAAACCCTTGCGTCCGCAAGTTGTGTTATGCTGACGAAGACATTGCAACCGTGGCACATAGGTGAGCGAGTTCAGGACTATTTCTCTCACGGGCTGGTTCAACAAAAACCTATCAAGAGAGCAGTGATGTAATGCACAAGTTGGTCCCTATGAAACTGTAGAACATGTGTTATAGAATTTTGGTTGGATGGATAAGGCTTCTAGAAGGTTTATGATTTAATTATTGTAGGCAAATTTGGTATCGTAGCCTCAAGAGCGTCCGCGTCTGGCCATCATAGAGAGAAATGTGGTTATGTTGAGGATATTTTTTCTCTTACATTGAGAAGTCATCACCATAGTGCAAAAAAACGACATTGGCGGTGCTTTTTGTGTGCTATGAACAAGTAAGATTGTAAAGTGCAGTGAAGAGCTCACCAATAATGCCCCACCACTCCATTTCGCCTCCATCACCCCTAAACCCCAGCCACATTCCCACAGTCACCAGCATCCTGATAATCTTAAAGCCAACACGCTCTCTGAGGCAGTATGTCCAAATTGACTAATATAGAATTACACAAGGCTTTACTATGCGTTAATTTTGTGTACCAAACTACAAACTGTAGAAAATCAACAGCGTGTGCAACATAACTTTACAATACCTCAGTGCTGTTCAATTAGGAAATAATTATACCCCTTGATTAGAATCTCACAAGGCCTCATTGTTATTTAGTCTTGTATTTCTATTTCAGAACACCTATCATAATTTCACACCGGCTTAATTCTTGTTACTGTGTTTCAAAAGGCTGAATGAATTGTATAGAATAATTGTGCAGCAGATTGAGCCACGCAACATCTAAGAAGCTACACTTCAACTTTTTGAACTGTTGACAGTACAAATACTGAATCTTATGCTTAATATAAACTGCTGCTATTTATAATCATTCAAAGCCCACACATGATGATTATTTCTGGAGTTTTCTTCTGTGTTGCACACAATAATGAATGTGAGTATGTGGATAGGCTCATATTTTCTGACACTGAAACTTACTGCTAATTTGTTTTGCCATCATAATGAAAATATACAAGAACTTTAAATTTCCTTGAAACTAATTATAAATATAGTGTTTTTAATCAGTAACAGGCCCAGGGATTAGATTTGCAAATAAAACATAGGAAAATATTGTTTTTATTGGGGTATTTATGCTGCATTGTGTTATTCAGGACTGCATAGCAACCCGCTATTAGTAAAACAATTTTGTATTACCATTAAGAGTAATCCAAACTCTTTGCCACATCAACCCACAATATAGAATTCTAGTCCAAGTAGTATACCATCACTCGTCTTATCCATGCATAGACACTTGAACAATTGAAATCCCCAATGATCTCCCAACTCCCACCAAAAGCTCTGATGCATCAAAAGCCCGGGTGACTGCACAAGATGTGTTTGCTACATAATGTTGACAACTTTGATTTCATCGTATTTCTCGGTGACCATGTTGCAAAAGCCCAAGAGATAGGACAGACAGCTAGTTCACTTCTGAAGCTGTGACGAGTTTTCTTGATGAGATGGTTTCGTTCAAGGTGACATGTTATAGCTACTTCTTATTATCAAACTTTCAAAGGTTTTGCCGACCACAGATGTTTGACTGATTGGTCTATAGTTTCCTGACTCTTGCCGACTACACTTCTTTTCCTGAATATTGCTGTGATGTTTGTGTTTTTTCAATCTTCTGGAATAGTTCCAACAGTCGTAGACTTCTTGAAAACCTCAGTTATTGGGAAATTTATAATTTTGAAGTTGCTCCGTCACATTCTTGGATGCAGATCACCTGGTCCTGTAGATTTGTAGATATTCAACTTGTTGAGTTGTTCCTCTACTTCACCAATGAGGAAGTGAATATATTCCAACGGTTGCACTTTCCCATGCAGTAACATAAATTGCTCATCATGCAGAAGCAAGAAGTAAAAAAAAATATATATGTAATATCTTCAACATACTGCAGCTTCTCTACAAAACTCAGAAACTATTGGTAACCCTGAGCCTAGGAACTGGTGCTGTTTTGACTGCCTTGTTGCTATACTACTCATTAAGGAATCAACTCAAACTATGCCTCCATCCCATCCGCACACGACTCAATCACTAGCACACCATCCAACATCAAACAAAGACCATATTATTTGTCACTCGCTTTCCAACCATAGGAACCCACTCCCAACTGAATCGGATATTGACAATAGTATCCTGTCTTCTCCTGATATCCGACGTTCACATCCTTTTCAACATCTCGCATCAAAACACAGCCTACCAAGAAAACCCTAAGATAGCCTATTGCACCAATACCAAAAACGACTATCTCTTCAGGTCAGAATGAACATCATTCCAGACCGACGCCAACGCAAAGTACCCATGCTAGCATCTCTACCCTCCCTTCCTGAGTCCCGGAGCCTTGTATGCCAATTCAAATGATCATCCAACCATACGTGACACGGGGAAGCTCCGCAACAATACCTCCAAAATACCCGGCATGACTAGACATGTCTGGAGTGAGCGCATTTACAATCACTACACCGCCTTGTAGCCGAGGTAGCCTTGTAGCCGAGGCCTTAGAATCGTGCTACCGTATCCACCGCGTGTCGTAGAAGGCGACTAAAGGGGCGCCCCGTAGCCGGGAGTAGAATCGCGCTACCGCAACCCCCAGCGTGTCGGAGACGACAAAACGGGGCGGAGCGAAGGGGCTAGGAATCCCGTTCTCTGTAGAAACCTTTCCTCGAAGACGGCAAGACGAGCGAGGGGAGGAGAGGCACACGCCTCTCCAAACCCTATTGTTAGGGTCGCTGAATGTGCGTGGCTGTAGTACGAGTGATGTAAAGAGGAGGGAGATTGGCGAGATGTTTGTGAGGAGGAAGTTAGATGTGTTGGCGCTGAGTGAGACGAAGTTGAAAGGTAAGGGCGAATGTGAGTT
>SDVV010004887.1:0-19746 GCA_016164225.1 Gammarus roeselii | reverse complement strand
TTTATTTATATTTATATATATATAAAAGCACATGCCTTTAGTGTTATTTATGCATGCATGATGTGCAACTAAGTAATGAGTGCAGGATACCAGAATGGGAAAATAGAAAAAGAACATAAGATTAATGACATGCCAAACTCAACAATCTACCTATATATATTAGTTGGAAAATGGAATCAAATAGCTAATACATAAATAAATAAACATACAAATACATTAATATAAAATCATGCATTGTAATACAAACATTTATTATACTGTATTAGCTGGGCCCCATTCTCCACGGCTGATGGTGCAAGCCAAACAGGGCTTGGGCTCCAGAGCCCACAATTGATGGTGCGAGCGGCAAGAGTTTTGCATTGGGTTATGGGGCCCAGTAGATGGTTTCTCACCTTGGTTGCCCCAAGACCACTTCACACCCCAGCAAGGCCAGAGTGCAGAGCATGACAGGAGGCACAAATGCCACAGCACGCCAGACTGCAAAGACCGTCAAAACAATGGAGCAAAAAAAACTGGAAATTTGTGCTTCAGGCAACTGATCATACAGCAGTTATGTTGGTCACAATATAAAACATACACATACATATATACACACATATACATATAAACTAAAAAAAAAAAAAAAAACATACATGCTTACACACGCATCCCTACAAATAAATTAAACTTCATCAGCCTAGTCAAAATCTAAAAATTCCTTGTACATCAGATCAGCAAGAACTTGCTTATAGCAAGTGATATCTGTCAACTGCACTATGTCAGCAGGCAAGCCATTCCACACACCAACACATCTCACACACCAACACATCTCACACTGAAGGACCTACTACGGACATCAGAGAAGCAAGGAGGAAACGCCAGCTTCAGCCGATGACCTCTAGTACCGACTCTCGGAGCCAAAGAAAACATGGTTAGCAAATCCTCAGAGTTTCCATGCAAAATTTTCCATGATTTGATCAGGTCTGCCCTAAGAAGCTGGCCCTTAATGGAAAACAAATCCAGGCTCCTCAAACGATCACCATAGTCCATGCCAGGAAGTCCATCAATATTTTTTGTCCATCTCCTCTGGACAGACTCCAGCAGCCTGCAGTCCCCACAGTATCCAGTGTTCCAAACGCAGGATGCATACCCAATAAGGGGACGAATATGCGAAACGTATAGGGACAGCATAAATTCCCGCAACCTGCAAACAGTTGATCTCAACAAACAGTTGGTCAACCCACCAGCCCTTGCCGCCACCACACAAATATGATGGTGAAATTGGAGACTGGTATCTACACTGACGCCCAAGTCTCAGTGTGTAGGAACAAACTTCAACACTCTGCCCTGCAGGACGTACTGGTTAGCTGGAACCAAAGCATCAAAATCAATACGACCTCTAAAAAACCGCAGCACACACACTTATCTGGATTCAGTCCAATGGTCCATGACCGTGCAACAGAGTCAACTGCATCCAACCCATTTTGCAGTGATTGGACACCTTGAGCGGCAGACTCAGTGTCGTTGCGCGAGTATCTCAAGTACAACTTGTAGTCATCAGCAAATGCTTTGAACTTGCATGAGAGACCACTAGAGATGTGATTAATATAAATCAGGAACAACAGCGGGCCAAGGACAGAACCCTGAGGCAGGCCACTCGTCACAGCAACTGGGCTGCTCACGCTGCCATTCACACAAACGCTCATCACTCTGCCAGAGAGGAATGCAGAGATCCAGGCTAGCAAAAAAATACAAACGCCTAAGGATTCCAATTTGGACAGGAGCACAGCATGACTCACCACATCAAATGCCTTTGAGAAATCCAACATCACAACACCCACAATACATCCCTCATCAATCCACCTTCCAACATCATCATAGGTCAACAGCAATTGGTCCTCAGTGCTACGGCCTCTCCGAAAACCATACTGATGAGGTGATAAAATATTATTGCTCCCAAGATACTCAGTCAACTGTGATACAACCATTCTCTCCATTGATTTACAGCAAACTGATGTCAAGCTCACAGGCCTGTAATTCAGAGGATCAGTGTGGGACTTGGCCTTGAATATTGGTACAACCAACGATCTGCTCCAGGCTTCAGGGACCATTCCCGTCCTCAATGACTTTTGAAAAATCAAACAAAGAGGGAGGGAGAGCTCAACAGCACAGTTCCTTAGCAGATGTGGATGGAGGCCATCTGGACCTACACTGGAACTGGGATCAAAAGCGGAAAGGATATGCTGGACCTCCAACCTAGGAAAGTCAACATCTGCCAAACTCCCCGCAAATAACTGGAAAGGGGCTGGGTGGGTTGAAGCTGCACTAAAGACTCCTGAAAAAGAAGCAGCAAAGACTTTGCACATCCTACCAGGATCCTGCACCATCTCACCGGCAAGTGGAGAGGACCCACAGCTGGACAACCAATCTTTTTATTTCTCACATGTTTTTTCTGCAACCATGCTTGTTGCAAAATTGGCAACAACAAAAGAGGAGAGAAGAAAATTACTATGGAGAATGATGATACAAGCAGACAAAGTGAAGCCTTTGATAAGGTCTACTACAGTGGATCTAATCTCCAGCAGGGCCTAGGCTATATCCTATATCTTTATTTAACTAATATGGCAGTGCCTTGGTCATTTCCCTCTATCATTATTAACTAATTATTATTCATTTTCTGCATAGGGGCAGTTGTTTGTGAAGTCTAATTGAATTATCCATCACTCTTTTTATTTACAGTTTCATATGGAATGTTACTTGGATGAGAAATGTCGGTTTCTGGAAACATACTTTATGAACTGCTAAACACTGCTGAGTGGCCTGCTCACCCGCAAAATCCAGTAAGTCTTTGTCACTATTGATCAAAAAATAGAATGGATGTTAAAAAAGCCTAGACAGAGTTAGAAACTCAGTGTAGCTGTACTCTGAACATAGGTAGCTATTTTTTCTGAGCGTTGAGAAATCTTCCTAAACTGTAAACTTACGCTTTGTGCGGTTGATGCATCATATTTGGATCATGCTCGTCAGTACTGGTACCTTTACTCTAATGCATGCACCAAATATTATGGATTTTTATATTTGTTACTGGTCCCTTTCATTATTGCATCACATCAGAATGTTTTCTAATTATCTTGATCTATGGTTGAGTAGTAAGATATAGCTATACACAGTAGCTAGCTCTCTTCTAGTAGCAAATTTTGTTTGTTCTCATGGCTACTTTAGCCTTGCAATTTTTATATACAATCAATTATTAATGGATCAATGTTCACAGTTCTAGGTAGATAAGGTAGGCAGCTGAATGGGTAGTAGCTACCTATCAAAATGTGTAGCTAGCTTTATAACAAATGTTATTTCCTTACATGTTATCTGTAACTGCAACTAATTTCTATTGTATTATTGTCAGATATTATTGCTCATAATCAAGTTTGTGTTCTTTACACTGGTAGCCTTAAGAATAAAGTAGCTAATGATAGACAAATGTTCAAATGATGATGCAGCTCTATTGCTCTCAAAGTAGGAATGTTGTTAAAATATCTCCAGTTGTGTTTTCTGCTGGGTCAAGAAGTGCAAAATGCACTGATTTGAGTGTTGAATGGGATGTCCACTGCTCTGTCTAACACTATAATTCACTTTGCTTCAGGATGGATCAAGCAAGAACAATGACGGTTGGTTCCAGCATGGCCAGTTGGCCAGCCTCAGGAAGGGCCTGTCAGCTGCTCACACAGTCCTCAGACGCCTAATTCCATTTCCTTCCAGAGTAACCCCACAGCTAGCCAGGTAGGTAACAGATGAAAATTGATAATTTGCAATGGGAGGTTGATTCAGGCCACCGCAATTAGCTAATTGTCTTGTTAGCTAGCTATATCTTGAAATATATGGAAAATAGTATTATTTTTTAGAAAATTGCTTAGAATACTCCATTACAATAACTTCTTAGTGTCTGAAAGGAGATTCAATACATTATAGCTACACATTGGCTCTCAGACATGCATATTGATATGTATGTCTGAGAGCCAAAAAAAATAAAAAATAAACCAGAACATTCATATTTTGACAGCTTGATGACTATAATGACCATTAACTGTTTTTTCTTCAAGTTGTTAACACAATATGTGCAAGGGGCCATTGACACAGGGAAAGCATGACCACCTACACCCACGCGCTCGGAGGTGCATGCATGTCAGCCCCTCCATGTCCGTGGGTGCGTTTCTGAGTGTGCGTTTACGCGTGTCTCCACGCATGTGACCAGCGAGCGAGTACCTACACGCTTGCCTGTTGCCATTCAATTGTCCGTCGACAGGCAAGTGCGTGTTTACTCGCGCATCTGCTTGCTCATATACACATGTTGTGTTGTGCATGCATGCGTGTCCGCGCCGCGTGTGCGTGTTCACGCCCGTGTGTGCGCGCATAGATGTGCGTGTGTGAACGCATGTATCATTGTCTTTTATCACTGCTGCCTCATAGTTACGGGGCTCTCCCCAATCACGACCATCCCGCTTCTCAACAAGACGCCAAGGACGGGAAGACACGTCAGGGCAGTGTTAAAACTCATTCACTCACGCCTGTAAATTGCACCGTCTCTTGCTAACTCAACACGTATGTCTCTTGTTCTTAACACCTGCTTCATGCCATCCATCCATCCACCCACCCACATTTTGCTCTACCTGGAGGCCTATATCCACTTGTCTCTGTTTGCATCACTCTTTTCACCATCTCTCATCATCCATTCTTACCATGTGCCTGAACCTTCTCAGAACAAGTGTAGCTATCTATTCTGTCCTCCAATTTTCTCACCATCCTTGCTCTAATTCGAGCAATGTCATTATTGATCCTAGCTCTCAGTGGTATTCCAACCATGCTCCTCAAACATCATCTTGAAAACATTTGCCATTCTTCTCTCTTCCGATCTTTCCACTCAGGTCTCAGCTCTGTGTAGCACTGTGGGACAACTACCCCATCATACAACCCTATCTTTGTTTCCATACCCTACATCCTACAGCTGATTACACTCTTCAGTGCACCCACCACCTACACCAATCTTTTATTTGTGGCTTTAACCCAGTTTTCTTTAATTCAGTTTTCTCAACTTGAGAGCTCAGGCACTTTGCACACTGAACTTCCAATATCTCATAACTTAAGAGGACACTAATTCTACTTATGTATCCACATTCCTGGAAACATCTCCTTACTCTACTTTTACCCATGTTAACTCACAGCTTCCTCCACTCATACACTCTACCAAACTTTGACACTAGCCTACACAACTTCACCTTTAAATTTGCCACAAGTGTCATCTCATATCCTAGCACTAACTGGCTCAACTGCCAACTCCGCACCTTTGCTTCGATAAATACTGAGCAAAAATTACTTGTATGGGATTCCTGTGAAGCCAAAATAGATAACTGATTTTTGTTCTCAAATGTATCTGTGTTTCAGTGTTGTGGATGGCAGCAGCGAGTGGAAAGTGAGCTCTTGCCGTGCTGGAGGAGGCGTGGTGGCCGTGTTGCAAGATGCTCACCTGGAGATACGGCACTCTAACCATAACTATGCTGACATCATCGCCCGCAGTGATACCCGTGCGTGACCTCTTCCAAACCCTGCTTTCACGTCCTTGAGTGACCTCGTCCAAACCTTGCCTTCTTCTCATAAGTGTAGCTAAGTGTGTTATAGCTGCAGAGGACAACAACTGCTCTGTCGTTTCAATTCTTTATTCAAACTGGTTGCTTCTTCAAGTTGACTCTGTCAGTCAATGTTGAGTTGCATTTTCAGATCTTCTAGCTGAAACTTCTTTGCAAAAACCATCAAAGTAGTAGAAAATGTATCTAGATAGCAGGTACTATATTCATTTTTACTAACACCAAGTGTGATAAAACTGATTGAAAAAACAATATTTGAAATAAACATTGCTGGTAATTTTTTAGACAAGTTCTCTATAGCTATTGCAAAATAATTTGAACTTCTAAGTTCAATAAAACTTGTAATTACATAACTAGTCTCAGCCCTGTCACTTTTAGATCCAATGCATAGCTATGGGTCTTTATGCCATTTCAACAAGAACTGCAATCCAGGCACAACATGGCATAGCTACCCACCAAAAGGCAGTGCAGCATTTTTTAAATTCCTAATTTTCAACTTTTCATTCCACTTTATGTTTGGTAGCTCTTAGCTTCATAGAGGTAGCTACCACAGGTTAGGACACTAAATGTTATAATACTCATAATACAGGTAGCACCTACTTATGCTAGTTCTTCACTTGTCTGTTTGCTCACGTTTATAATTCCTCTGTTTCTAGCTACTACAGACCAACAAAGCTTTTCTGGAGTGATCTGTTCATGAATTATGGATCTGAAATGAAACTGCTTGAGAAAAAATGTATTTTGTCATATGATATTCGTCATAGCTACATTTGTGAGCCAGCAATTTTGATCTGCTATAGGCATCTTCTTGCTTCAGCAACTGGTGGAGTGTTGCAGGAAGAACTCTTGCTGTGTCATTGGCCCTTGCTGTGCCATTGACCCTTGCTGGACCTGCTCTCATTTATTGGTCGACAGGAGTGCTAGAACCTGACAATTTGAACAACCTGTTAGTATTAAATCTGTGTGACCTTTTTTGCGGCTCATCATGGACGCGATCCACCTCCACTAGGGACTCAATAGGGTGCACTGAAAGTCTGATAGTGCAAGATCCCTGGTGTATTGCCTGGATCCCTTGTCGCCACGTCCCTTGATAACCCTGCCATGAGCCAAAACAAACCTGAAGACAGACGATTGCTTGATGTTCACCAGTTGCTTGGTTGAGGCTCATTGCCAGAAAGACATTCACTCCAGCACACTGGAAGCCTAGTCCCTGGTATAATTTAATCTTCCCTATCGTGCAATAAGATTTTCCTTACCTATATCAAAGTCTTACCTTAGGTTCTGAGAACAAGCAGTAAGAATGCCTTTGCAATAGTTTTGTTGTTGAGGAAGCTTGCCAGGTGCTATACTTGGCGGTTGGGGCTTATCATATTTCTTGGATATCCCAGTTGAGCTAATCTAATCTTGTTTTAATTTGTTCACATAGACAGAGATCGCCGTTTTCGCCTTCTGACCGGCTTTTGCTTCTCCTTTTGTGTCTCATCGACCATGTCCATGTCGCCTTAACTACACATATGACCGACAAACCGATTGGTTGACGATAGATACCAACTGTTCACAGCCTCAGACCCAGGCGTGACGGAACTCATCTCGCGCTATGCATCTTCCTTCAAAATCGTGGTCTGCAGTCCCTAGTCATGAAATGCTGCAGCAATAGATGATGCGTCACATTATTACTGAATGCGTCTTCATCGCCTTGTTAGTTGAAGAGTTCTGTGGCCGGCAAGTACCTCCTCCTCCATCGCGAGGCTCCGAGATGCAAGATACTTTCGGGTACATGGTTATACCTCTGTAGAAGGGCGACCAAACAAAAAAGAGAATGAATGGAAAAGATCGAGATGGCTGTGCCTGTCTCTTGGTAGGTAGACATTGCTAGGTTGTGTCTGGATCCCTGCTCCTGTCGAGATGGTTTGGAGACCCATGGCTAATGGGTCTATAGGTCACAGGGCCTTTCACTTGGTAAAGTGCTGAAAATAATGCTGTTGTGTTTCTTTCAACAATAAAATGCGTGTGAAGCTTGCCATTCTATGTTGCAGTCACTTCTCAATATTATTGATATCTTAACAGATAGCTGAATCACTAAATAGATTACCCATGTTTCTCATGAAACTTTTTCATTAACTTGCTCCGACTATTCACTTTCCGTGGCAGCACCTTCCTTCACCTGCATGGTATTTTTTCACCAAGATGCCATGGGTGTCAGGAACACTGGTGGTGAGTCTCATGAAATGGAGCTCATCTGCTGCATCTTGATGATAACCCAGCTCCGTTTTGATCTATTTTTTATGTTGCACTAAGCTTTAAGTGTCTTTAATATAACTCCAGTGCATTAGAAAGCCTTGGTACTCTTATCTAATATAATCTCATAGGTAAGGGTATACAGTGAACATTCAGTTTTGGAATGTTTTTCAATTGTTTCATGACAATAAACTTTTTATTGCAATAGAGACAAAAGTAAGAATGAATTTTTGGCTGTCTAAATGCTCCTGCATGGTGGATAGCAACATCTGTGGGGCCAGTGAGTAACAACCCTGAGTTTTGTACATCGCAGGTCACTACAAGCCAGGTTTCTGCAGATTTGCACCAGATTAATGAAGCCGTTTGTTGAGCGTTGTGTTGTTGGTTACACCTCTTCTCTATCTCTAACTGTCATCTTACAGGTGTGGCTACTGTTAACTGGGATATTGTTGAATCGGTTACAAAAATGGTGCCTCTCGTCCAGGCATCTGTTATATTCATGCAATTTTTTTGTACTATTCTCCTTATGTCTTCTTTCCATTCTTGCTACTCTCATGCGTAAAATTCCTTACACCTCGTGTAGATCACATGCATGGGATCCACGTTTTCTGTCTCTTCTTAATCTTCCCCCTCAGCAGGTGTTAGAGTGCATAGCCCGGCACCTTAAAGACTAGTGCAAATCCTTGGGGCTCTGAAGCAGGGGAAATAGTCTCCTAATCGTCCTTACAGCCACCCGAGGAGTGTTGGGACCATATGACCTTCAGCACCTTAGGAGTTCCTGTACCTTCTGTGGCACTCGTACATACCATTGACGGTCGTCGCTTATAGGACATTGACTTTTCGCAGTAGTAAAAATAACTCGAACATTGAAAGAAAGGGAAAAAAATACTAACTTGATGCAGCACTGTTTGCTGATTTGACATTCGGCCCCAGATGGATGATGGCTCCAGCGCGCTAGAAAGCCTCGTCACTGTAATCTAATCTACAAAAATTATGGTGTTATAGATTCTTAACTTGTCATTGTTATGTTCAATTCAGTTCTGGCTGACCCATTCCCGCGGTGGCGACAGCTGTCCTGGTCTAGTGATGGCACATTACTGGCCGTCGCCTACAGCAATGGCGTGGTGCAGCTGTACACTACCCTTGCTCAGCTGCTTTACACCATCTACCCTCCAAGGTAAGCTTGGTGTAGCTATACCTTACCCTAGCGTTTCTGCACCAACCCATCTACCCTTCCAGGTTAGCCTGAGGCAGCTGTACACTATCTTAGCGCAGCTGCTTTACATCATCTCTCCTCTCCGGTAAGCGTGGTGCAGCTGTTCACTACTCTTCCACAGCTGTTCTACACCATCTACCCTCCAAGGTAAGCATGGTGCAGCTGTACACTACCCTACCTTGGCGCAGTTGCTTTACGCCATCTACCCTTCTAAGTGAACGGGGTTTAGCTCTACACCATTCATCCTTTCAGGTAAGGTGTAGCTGTTTACTACCCTAGCGCAGTTCCTCTACACCATTAACTTTCCTGAGTAAGCGTGGTGCAGTAAACTACCCTAGCACATCAGAGGCGCGTAACAATCGACCAGCGCGTAGCTAACAGAGTCAGAAATTACCCTGTACCATTCAGACCTTGCACCGCTAAGATCTTCCCGTACGCTACAGGAAACCGCGCGCTAGAAATTACCGCGAATGTTATACCTACGGCATCGCGCTGCCTTCTTATTGGTTGGCCCAACAAGACGATCAGCTGCAAGCTGTTTGTATTGTTTTCTACCATGACAACTCCGTCATGCCAATAGTAACAAAGTGTGTGTAGCAGTGACTGGGACATGCGCAGTAAAAATTGTTTGCCACACAACCGTGCAAATTGTTAATTGCGCACTGGCCGAATGTTACGCGTCTCAGCTGTTTATATACAGAAGATGCATTCTGTTCCTTAGCATGTCCAAAACCACCACCACAATTCTCAACATTGAGACACCATCTTATCGTTTTTACTCTGACGATACATATGTTTTCTGTGTTGCTACCGATCACAATTGTCTTTGCCAATTACCATAAGTGTTAACCAGCGTTTTGTCTGTTTCTATGTTTTAAATCTTCCAGTCGTTTTAGTATAATTAAAATACAAGCTCAGTCATTTCGAGGAACGTTAGGCGGCTTCCAGCTTTGACAAGGTTTACTCTATTTTAATATAATTCATTGAGTTATTTCTAACTAATACCCTACCATTTTGGATGATACAATCATTGCTTTATTAGCTAATATTTTGCTTTGTATCCTATAACAGAAGTATATTAATCCGACTTGTGTATTCCAGCATTGTATTATTCTGATTCTCAATAATTTAATCATTTCCTAGCGGTCTTGAAGTGTGTATATATATTGTATATTAAGTTGTTTGGAATGTATTTTATGTATAACTTGTTTGTTTAACTTATGTCGCCTTCTCACCCCTTCATTATTAATACAATGGTTAAGACCTATCTTTAGAATATGTTAGCGCTTTTTGATTCCCTAACCCAATATTGTTCATATTTTCTGTATAATTCATGTCGTCCATCCTCATCTTTGTCATCGTACAATAATGTAGACTACTCATTACAATATGTTAGCACATTTTGATGTCCCAACCCCATGTTCTCGGGACTCAAACCACATGCATGCGTGTTTTCCCACCCCATGTACTTGTTATTTTTCACACCCATGTATTTTGTTATTTATCCACCCCAAGTATTTCTTATTTTTAAACCCCGCGTGTCACTGGTTTTCCTAACGCTATGTAGTCGAATTATTCTGTCAAAATATACTTTTTCTAAATGTGCACAGATGATACTATTGTAAATAATTTTTTACTCCTTGTAATCCGAACCGGTGGCCCCTAGAGATGAGCTGAGACAAATTCAAATTTAACTCTTGTTTTTCGTTGATTAAATTAGCATATTTGATAATGAAGTTTCATGTCTTATGTTTAAGAATTCATTTCTTACCTAAAAAATGGAAAACCCATTGCCAGACGATGGAAATAAATGATCTAATAATAATAATAATGCTTTGTTCAATTCAGATTCATACACTAGGCCGAATCTCCCGAAAAAAAGGGTGGCCGACGACAAGGCGCACCTCGCACTCCTTTCATGCACTCACACACAAACAAAATCAGCCCTCTGGCGCTGAAGGGTCTGGCCTGGAGACCCGCAAAACACACTTCGGGTCAGGAGTGAGGTCCAAGATCAGTGTCATCAGCAAGGCCCGGAAGCTTTAACCGGTTTACCCATGCTGCGTCATAGTAACCGGGTCCTCCCCCACCCATGATGATCCCGTTTCTCAACCCGATGCCTAATCTATTCACGACTATTCTGCACTCATGACTATCCGTTGCACGCTCTCTCGCTACCTATACACCTATATCTCCTCCCCAACACTTACCTACTTCATGTCATCCATCGACCCGAATTTCGGTCTACCTCTAGGCCTGCCTCCACTCGCCTCGGCTTCATCAATCTTTTCACCTATCTTCCATCGCCGGTTTCCCCAATCTTCCATCATCCATCTTCACCATGTGCCGAAACCATCTGAGAACACGCGGATCTACTCAGTCCGAAAGTTCCTCCCCATTCCTGTTCTAATTCAAAAACGTAGCTACTGATCCTGTCTCTCAGCGTCACTCTGGCTATGCCTCTAAAACATTTATCTCGAAAATGTTCAACCTTCTTCTCTTCTGCTCTTGCTCCCCAAAATCTCAGCCCCGTAGGGTACAGTTGGGACAACTACCCCCTCATTCAACCGTCTCTTGGCTTCCATACTCTTCATCTGGCAGCTCATTACGCTCTTCTGTGCATTAACACTTTAACATTCTTTCTTCATTTGCAATTTCACCTCAGTTTCCAGTAGTCCAGTCATCTTCACATGTGAGCCCAGGTACTAAAAATAATGAACTCCTTCCAATATCTGTCCAATTTAAGAGGACACTCATTCTGCTTGCATAGACATTACTTGAACATCTTATCGCTCTATACTTTTGCCCACGTTAATTCGCAGCTTCCTCCTCTTGCGCACTCTACCAATCTCGTACACTAGCCTACATACTTCTCCGAATCTGCCACTGTGCCGTATCATCCGCAAACAGCAACTGACTCAACTGCCAACTCCGCCCATTTGCTCTGAACAGCTCTGAACCTCGACCCACTTCTCTCGCGTTCACCTCCCTGCCAACTCCACCTATGTATAGATAAACAGGCAGTCCCAATTTCAATGTGAACCAAGTAGGTATTTACCTCGTAACCCACTGCTGTCAAAATCAACACTCTGAACCTATTCAACAAATTTCCCCTCACCCCATGCAAATACAGCATCATCCATTGCGCTTCCCTTTCTGCTATATCGTGGGCTTTTGACAAATAAATAAAGGCCCAAAACACATACTTCCCCTCACAAACAAATTTCCGGCCACCCCACACAATCCCACCACTATCCACTGCGCTTCCGTCTTCTAGCTATATCGTGGGCTTTTTCCAAATAAATAAAGGCATAAAACACATCCTTTCCTTTTGAAATGGACATCTCACCGATTTGTCTTACTGCAAAAAATCTGATCGGCACATTCTCTTCCACTCCTAAAATCCCATTCTTCCTCGCCAATCATACCATCTGTATTGTCTCTAATCCTTTTGAATTTTTATCTCCTTTATCCTTATTCAGCGGAACACAGCAAGCACTGCGCTTCTCAATCGGCACCACGCCTGAAACAAAACACAAAATTCAGTAGCCTCGCCAGCCATTCGACTGTTGTTAGTCCACCTTTACTTCAGGCTCTCAGTCGCAGCACCATCCAAACCAAGGGCTTCTCAGCTTTTTTCTGCTCTACCGCCTCCTGCAATTCGTCCTTAGTAATGTCCGCAACAAGTTTTGCCCCCAAAACCGGCATCCTTGTACCATCACCAACAGCTACAATGTGTGCCTCTCTGACATCCCCAACATTCAACAACTCGTCAAAATATTCGGCCATCCTCTTCCGTAAATCACCACTCTTCAAGAACAACCGGTCGTTTACCTTTCTCTTTCACTTGTAAGAGCCACATGGTTTGCATTGCGCTTCTGGTTTCATTCAATGAATCCTGAAAAGAAAACTTTTCAGAGACGTTAATACAAGAGAATCTTGATGACATCCGTTGAACATAGTTTTTTACCGATTTAGACCTTTGTGTCGTATAACCTTCTCGGGAATCTCGAAACTTTCAAGTTCCTCGACTGTCCTCGAATTTTTAGGAAAAAGAAACTTTTGTCCGCTAGGCGTCGCGCGGCGTCCTGCGCCTATCGGGCTAAATGTCTTCCAGGTACCGGGTCGCGCTCGGTCATCTGCCGGCTCCAACCCCCCCCTCCCCTTTCTTCCTATATAAGCGTGAGCTAGGCTACCCCATCATTCATTAGTAGCTCTGGCTTCGGACGCAGAGCATTCCCGCCTTACCTGATCCTGACAGATCGTTGCACCTTTTCGGAAGGTAAGATTCAGTGCGCGGGGGCCCATCTGGGCAGTGGAGTAGTGACCCACTGCCCCTAAAGCCACAGATGGTGTCGGCAATTATTGCCTTGCCACACTGAATGTGCCCTCAGTGAGCTGCGTCCCACGACACAACAATTTGTCAATACAGTTCTTGACTAAAATTGTTGAACTGTCGACACAACGATTTGTCAAAACAGTTCTCAACAAAAATTGTCAAAACAGAAATCTCTCAACATGACAATTTGTCAGAGCAGTTATCAACAAAAATTGCATAAACAGAAAATTGTCGAGACAGAAATCTGTCAAGACAGAAATCTGTCGACACAACAATTTGTGGTTACAGTTCTCGAAAAAAATTGTCGATACAGTTCTCGAAAAAAATTGTCTAAACAGAAATTTGTCGAGACAGAAAGTTGTCAAGACAGAAATCTGTCAAAATGACAATTCATTGATACAGTTCTTGACAAAAATGTTGAAACAGAAAATTGTTGAAACAGAAATTTGTCGAGACAGAAATCTGTCGACACAACAATCTGTTGATACATTTCTTGGCAAAAATTGTAGAAACAGAAATTTGTTGAGACAAAGTTGTCGAGACAGAAATCTGTCGACATGACAAATTATTGATACAGTTCCCAACAAAAATTGTCAAAACAGAAATTTGTCTGGACAGAAAATTGTTGAGACAGGAATCTGCCAACACGACAATTTGTCTGTACAGTTCTTGACAGAAATTGTTGGTACAGTTCTCGGCAAAAATTGTTGAAACAGTTCCCGACAAGAATTGTCGAAACAGAAATTTGTCGAGACAGAAATTTGTTGAGACAGAAGTCTGTCGACATGACAATTTGTTGATACAGTTCACGACAAAAATAGTCGAAACAGAAATTTGTCGAGACACAAATCTGTCAGACACAACAATTTGTTGCAACAGTTCTCGACAAAAATTGTCCAGACAGAAAATTCACTCAAAATTTAGTCAGATCAAATCCCCTTTTTGCAAAATGTTGTATTACATTCATACTCTCCTATAAATCTTTACCTCCGACTTATACTTCTCTCTCCCTGATTTCAGAAGATGCTGGAAACACCTTCCCGGCCCAACTGCTCCTGATGTGCCTGCCTTCTGCCCAAGAACGACCTGCATACCACCTGCCTGAGACACTCCAGCTGCTTCATGGACACGTGTATAGGCCAGCAGGGTGCGCCATCTGCCTATCGGCCATGAGAGCGGCCCTAGGCAGTGCGGCCTACGAGGCTTTCCTGAACAGAATTCGGTCCATGAGACGGAGATACTATGGCTACGCCACATCGGACACACGGTTCTTTTTGCCCCCTGACTCCCGCCACCTTACACTTCCAGGCACGCAACGCAATCCACCTCGCTACTCGGAGACTAGCAAACGGAAGGCAAAGCAGGACAGCACGACAGCAGACGGCCCAAGTCGTCTATTCCCTTCAATCGTCGAGGGGCTCGGACAGGGATAGCCCTACTCACGCGAACGGCCCCCCTTCGCGGGCCCCTACTCCCGACGCGCCTGCTTCACCCTCGGTTTCTGGGTCACAGATGCGCGACAAAAGACGCAGCACCCTCGGCGATCTCGGCACGCACTTCCTCATACGGGAAGACAACACGCTGGACATGCTCCCACCCAACCAGGAAGGGTTTCACTAGTAAACACCGGGGGACCCGGGCCTGCTCTCCTTGTCCATGCGGACCGCATCAGACGAGCGAGCCGCAACATCGCTCATGACATTGCTCCTCCACATCTCCCCGCCCCACACCTCGCAGTCCCCGATCGCGCTGGACAACATACCTGAGTTGGCTCATGCGTCCGCGCGGGCCCGCACAGAGGCACGTAGGGGAGTGTCCCCCGCGGCCCCACTCGCCCCCCAATATAGACTGCTCCCCAGCCACCAACCCCCCCCTCTGACGACGACGCTCGGGTTACCGCACCATCTAGCTCGGTTATGGCCACGAAGCTTGACAAGGTGCTTTTGGCGCTAGGCTCTCTCGAAGACCGGTTCGAGGCTCGTCTCTAGTCCCTTTCCAATGATGTGGAGGCCAGATTCCACGATGTGGAAGGACAGCATCTCGGATGGGAAATCAACGGGGGGTACAAGGAGGGACCCTATCCCTATCAGGACGAGGAAGAGGAGGACGGCGAAGCAGACTTTAAACCCCCAAGGGAGGAGAAGGAGGCGCACCTCGTGGAAGAACACCCCAGCCCTTCGCCACATACCCCCCTCCCTCCGCTCGCCCCGTCCTGACCCACCGCGCACACCTTTACCGCTCACGCACAGACCGCGTTCACGGCACCAGCCCCCTACGGTACCATCACAATAACCCTGCTTCCGGACGGTACCCAGGCGCGCTCCGGCGGAGCTCCTCGAGGATGAAACACCGCCCCCGCCTCTCCCCCTTCCCCAAAGGAGAGGTGGTATGTACTTCCCCTCACCGCGACGCACACAGAAGGAATAGTGAGCTGCGACTATGAGGTCTATACCACAGAGCCCGCTAACAATCTGATCAAGGTTCATGAGAGAGGCCCTAACTTCATTTTCTCCCCGGTGGACTTGACCAGCACCGTGGTTCAGCTACTCGTCCGCAGGTCCACCCCTTTTCTGCCGCCAGCAGGTTTGAAGAAGCTCCTTCTCCAGCTTCTCAATAGTGTATTTGCGGTCGAGCAACCCTTCCATTGGGGGGGGGTGACTGTCAAAGAAGACGGCCTGTTTGTCCTAGAACGTATCCCAAATGCATTACCCAAACTCCTCGAGCAAATCAATACCACCCTGCCCAACAGGTCGGCACTGAAGGACCTCGACGCTTGGTCAAACACGCAATTTGCGCTCGCGGCACACTGCCCTGTAGTCAAGTCCCTGATGGAGTTCGCGTATGCTCCGATCTTATCCCCGAAGGCTCACTTTGACGCCACAAAGGATGAGATCGCTTTCTCGGTCCAGCACATTGCCACAGAAGCACGTATTAAGGACTTCCGACTCCGCACGCAGGTAACTCAAAACCTGCGTGGCTACATCCTCGGCCTGCGTGACTCCGTCCTCACCAGACGGAGTCACGCACGCCAGTTACCCCTCAGTCGCTGCGTTGTCTGGCAGAGCACACCACAGGCTCCGCTAACAAACTATTGTCGGGGTCCCTCTTCGACGCTGCTCTGTGGAGATACCAGATTCGGCTTCAGATGCTGGCAAGGCTCGCTCCGGAATCCGCCCGGACCGCCCTGCTAGCATGGTCGGTATTTGAACCTCAACTATTCACCGACGGGGCGATCTTACAGGCTAGCCAAGCGCTGGACACTTTCTGTAGCCGGACAGAGGTTCTCTTCTTTATGCGCCTCTCCACATCAGGTCTCGTTGCTCCTGCTCCACGGAGTCCCGCAACACCGGGAAGCAGTCACACAGCATCCCCTTAATAGCCGTAGCGGAATGGCACGAAGCTCCTTTCGTGGCCAACCCGCACCGCCAAGGGCGCGCCCTATGTTCCAGCAGGACGCTAGGCAACCCCAAGGGAGGCGAGTGGTCTCGGGTGCGATTCAGACAAGCTCTAGGTCCCGCCCCCCGCCTGCCATGGAGGCCCGGGGACGCCCCCAGTACGTTCCAAGTAGGGTTAGTCGCTGAGGGGGCCGGATAACCTCGGCACATTAACGACCCTCCCCCTTCCGCTCGCAGCCCACAGCTAACCACAGACAGCGGGACCGCCCCCCCCCCCTTCCGCAAACTCTGACGTTCTGCCGGCAACCCTCAGGAACCGCCTCGCGCTCTGGACCAAGGCCACGCCCTTGGTCAAACGCCCCTCCCCCCCCACTCGATTACTCGGTCTCTCACCGACAACGCGAGGATGTTCTAGAGCCCCTTGTATTGGAATTTCTCCCCGGACAGCCGGCTTTTGCATCTCGCATCTTTATGGTCCCCAAGGCTTCGGGAGGAGATCGCCTGGTGATCGACTTCCCCGACATCAATAGATACATCCCGGTATCCACGTTCCGCATGTCCCACCCGCAGCGCAAACAAGCGGTGCTGAACCCCCGTTCCTCAAGTTGGACATCAAGAACACATTCCCACACATCTCTTTTCATCCCAGGTTCCAATAGTTCCTGGCCTTCATACTGCGAGGCCAACTGTTTTTTTTTGGCCCTCCCGTTCGGTCTCAACCTGGGACCGAAAATCTCTATAGCGGTCGCAAATCTGCCCCTGCGTTTACTCCATCAGCAAAGGATAGATGCGGCCTTCTACATCGACGACTGGCTACTCTGGGCACTGACAGCCCCTCGCTGCGGGCGCAACACCCAGACGGCCTGCGACCTTCTCCTCAAACTAGGCTTCCGCGTCCACGGGGAGAAATCTATTCTATAACTCACCCAGCGATCAATTTTTTGGGGGTAACATTCAATGGCGCGGCCGGGTCCTTTGACCCAGTCTTACAACAAATCGACCGCTGCAGGGACATGGTCACGGAGATACTTTTCCGCGGAACCCTCTCGCTCCGACATCATCAGAGTTCCCTCGGCATAATAAATTTCCTCACACCTTACTTATGCCATGCTCGCCACGTCTTCAACGAGGTTGTGCTCGCGGCACACTCCCTTCACCTTTTCCGCAAGCCTTGCCGTCTCAACAATCCCTACCGCCAGGCAGACCTTTCTTCATACCACCGTCCCGTTCGTAATGCCTCCCCCGAAGCCCCTCCTGTGGACGGATGCATCGGACGAAGCGTGGGGTGCCGTATGCGGCAACGAATAGCAGTCTTACGGCCTCTGGTCTCCCCGGAAACGCAAACTCCACATCACGGCAAAGGAATCATTGGCCATCATACACGCGCTGGGCGCGCGAGCTCATCAGCACTACACCAAAGTCCGCGTATTTCCGACAACTGTGCGGCAGTGGCCATGGTGATCCACTTGGGCTCCAGCAAGACCCTGGCGCTGCAGAAGTTTGGAGCACAGCTCCTACAGATCCTCCAGCGCCACCACCTCTCTCTCCTCGCGACCTCCCTTCCCGGTTTGCAGAATATTTGGGCCGATCAGCTCTCACGTCTCATACCGGTAGAAATGGAATAGGCGCTGACGCCTCAGTGCTTCTCTCGCCTCTCTCCCCTGCGCTGGACCATGCACATCGACCTCTCCGCGCATCCGGGGAACCACAAGCTCCCACTATTTGCAGCTCCGTTTCCTCACCCGCGAGCAAATGCTTCACAAACTCGAGACGTACCGCTACAGCGGCGTCCTCTTTGTCCCATACCATCCCAACGCACTGTGGTGGTCCACAGTCATCGCGTCTTTCCACGAACTCTCGCTCGCCCTTGACGTTTCCCAGCGCATGGAAAGCAGGGAGGTCCCTCTGACATCACACCCCTTCTCGCGTTATCTCGCATTCAGTGTTTAAAAACGTTGCTCGCGATCAAATTCAATAGCTCGTTGGCGGACACCCTGGTTAACACGCACAGGTAGTCCACACAACGCCAATACCCAAGCGTCTGGACCTGTTTCCAAACGTGTCTACGCACCACGCAGGCGCAGTCCATCAACCAGTCCTTCCGCTTGACGTTCATGCACTACGCCGGCAAGCAGAAGCGGCTCAATCCTGGTACTGTTCTGGTCTACAGGAATGCGCTACACTTGCCCCCTCTTACATGGCTTTGGCGTCACGACCCGCGGGGCGATCTTTCATGAACTGGCTCGCGCCCAGTTTTATGAGAATCCGTCACAACGACGTTTAGTGCCGCAGCAGAAACTCGAGCCGGTGCTCAAATTGCTCGCCTCTCCTCGCTTCAATACTCAGACGACGTCAGTTTTGACACTCTTTCAGAAGACTCTGTTTCTCGTCGCGCTCGCAGCAGGCAACAGGGTCTCTGAAATGGCAGCCATGTCACGTACGGGACTACACTTTTCAACGAACCCTCCATGCGCGCTCATCCTGACCGCCGACAAGTTCCTGTACAAAAACCAGACCCTCACCCACACAACACCCCTCATCTCTATCGCCTTACTGCTGCCGAATGGCCGGGCACATGGCTTGTACCCTATGACCGCACTGAAAGCCTACATAGCACGATGTCTATCGCACAATGAGTTTTTGTTCATGTATCCTACTTCCGGCAAGCCTCTCAGGGCGTCATCGGTGGGGCACTACATATGCTCGCTTATCAATGAGGCCCCCCTAGGCATGTGTTATGTTCACGGCCCGCACGGAGTCACGACCCAACCGGGAGGTTGAACCCCCTCATGTCCCTTCAGACTCCCCTCTTCTTCACATTTTACTATCTCTCCTTTTTTCCCCTATCCTGATTTGCTTGACTTTTTATTTACCTCATTTGCATCTTATGTTTAGTTCGAATTTCCTTAAACTTGTCTCAGACTCCTTCTTAACAACTCTCCT